>LT649308.1:3527-40633 GCA_900128395.1 Stramenopiles sp. TOSAG23-2 | reverse complement strand
TATATATACTAGATATATATTATTATTATTTTTTGACAAATCATCAACGTATTTGTTTTTTTGTTTATTAGTCGTCGTCGTCGTAATTAATAACAAAATAAAAATTTCATTATGTGTTGGATGTGTGTACAGAATGAACGTCGATCCTATGGGTATGGGGGTGGCGTAAATAGACGAAGCTGGAATAATAAATCTACTGCTGCTATAACCAGACAAAATGCTGCGGTTAATAAATTTCTTGAGGTCACAAAAAGACACGAATCGACTTGTAAAGGTAAAGAAGGACTCATTTTATTATTAACACCTGCTGAACATTTAACTGGAGCATGTTATACAACTTTTCGAAAAAAAGTGGCCGAAGTTACCTCTTATGCAAAACGATGGGAAGTTCTTCGTACTGTTGCAACTGAGGAGGAGAAAAAAAGCTACAAGATTACTAGGAAAGGAAAGGCATATTGGATATTTGTTAAACATAACGGCGGCAAGACTCGTATATGTGACTGTGGTGAATCACATTTAACTCCGTATAGTTTGCCTCAAGGTATATTGAAAAGTAATTTTAAAACAGTTTCAAAAAGACCAGAACCAAAAACTATTGAAAATATCATTGTGTCCAAATTAAATCAAAGTCTTTTAAATTCATATAGGGAAGATAAAGAATTGAAATGTGAAACAGTCTGTGCATGTGGCAAACGTACACGTGAAGATGCAGATGGAAGTAGTAGTAGTAGTAGTAGTAGCAGCAGCAGCAGTAGTAAAAATGGTAGTAAAGCGAAGAAATCGAAGAACTCCTCATCGTCGTCGTCAAAAACAACCACCACCACAACAACAACAACTTCAAAAACAGAAACCAAAACAGATAAAACGTTCTGTAAAAATGAATGTGAAGATTTTCAATATTGCCTTGAATATTTATTGGTAAAAAAGGAAAAAGAATTAGGTCTCGGTATGATCAGTCGTATTCAAACATTTTAAAAACGATGTTCGTAAATGTATATGCATACGAAGTCGTATGTGATAATCGATATGATATCATATCATTATGCATAGAGGATAGAATTATTATTCTCTTGAGATTGAGTATTGAGCATATATTACTTAGCACGGGGAGTAAAATTATTATATATAAACACTTAAGATTTAACCAATCATTTATAATATTGAGAAAATTATTTTTTATAATATGTCATGTATGTCATATGACATTCTGATCTCAATAAATAAGAAAAATATTTAGAGTATTACTTTTCGTATTTTTTATTAATTTTTTACACATTTTCCTCGTACGTCGAACGTGTAATACTTTTAAACAGGTGTTTGTGTCAGTACATTATATCGTCTGCTAGGAGGTTTCTTTGACGATTGGTTGCTATTCGTAGTAATAGTTGTTACACTTGATCCAGAACGAATGGATGAATCTTTGCTAAATCTCCGTTGAGATGCATCCAACACTGCACATGTTTGAATATATTTGCCTCAGTTATTGTATACTTTTGAAGAGTAAAGAATTATCATATATATATGAGAGCAGTTAAATTAAATATTAAAGGTTATATCTTTCTCTTTCATTTCTATGAAAATATTGATACTATATCTTTGATAGTATTCAACATCTCGTAGTGCTTACTTAATTATATAAATATATATACACATACGAATATACATTTTATGAGGTACGAAAATCTTTTATTTAAAAATATTTTTTTATAAAATAAGAGAGAATTTTATATAATATTTTTTTGTAAATAAAAACGCATTATGTTTAAAATCTCTCAGAAAATTTACTTCTTCTCTCCTATATATACACATACGAATATACATTTTACAAGGTACGAAAATCTTTTATTTAAAAATATTTTTTTATAAAATAAGAGAGAATTTTATATAATATATATATATATATAATATTTATTTTACTTAGATTTTAACCATCATATAGTTTATTTTACAACAAACTTGCTTCGGTACGGCCATCCGTTTCGTACGAAACCGTTCACATAATTTTATTTTTTTCATATGTTACACTTGTTTTACAACTTTCGATCTATAGTATGTACATACACATTATCTGAAAAGGAGACACGCCGTTTACCAGATTTATTATGCTTTTGATCATCATGATAATGTTTTCGATTATCTTTTGTTGAAGCTTGTAAGATAGCTACATTTTCATTAAAAACATTATCTTTGATGTTGCTAATTTTATTGTTACGATTAAGATATTTTTTGTAATTTTTTGATTTGGCATTTAAGGTACTAAAGGACTTTTTCAATGCATTTTTAATTTTTTTTCTTCTTGCAACTTTTGCTTTATTTTCCATCAAGTCTCGCTTAATTATTTTATCTTCTTTTGAAACTACACGAACTAATTTTTCCTTTGTAACAATTCTATTGGTAATTTTACTGTTTTTGCCATTAGTAACATATGTAATTTCCTTTCTGTACAATGGTGGTGGCCAATGCTTTGGCTTTGCGTTATAACTTGAATCACCACGTGATGCTTTGTGCATTTGTGTATTATCATCCCTTTTCCTAAGTGGATTTCTAAAATCTCCACCATTTTGAAATATTCTGACTTTACTTTTATATTTTTTAATTCTTGAAGCTGTTGGCCCTTCAGGATTCAGTTTTGGGACATAATTATTCAACGATTTTAAACCTATGATTGGATATTTATCTTTTACCTTCATCATAGTTGCTGGAGATGTCTTGATACGACCTCTATGTTTACGTACTCCGGTGAGACGTTGAAATTCCATACGCCGTTTATTCTCTAATAATCGCTTGTACAAAACGTCATCGTCCATTGAATGGCGAGTTTTTTTGTTGTTGCTAGTAATAAGGGGTTTGTTATTGTTTTTTTTACTTAGACTGTTTTCTTCAATGCTATCTAATTGTAGTTTAGTTTCTAAATCCAACACAGCTCTCGACTTGTCTAACAATTTTTGAGTCTCATCAATATCTTGAAGCAATCTTCTTCGTTTCACTTTTCCTAAACCCAATTTCTTGGCAAAATACTTAAAAGGGGGAAACCACCCCAGTTGTCTCATCCAAAATCTACCAACAGATGCTGGATCTAAGCTTTCCAAATTTTGTATCATAATTTTAAATTCTTCATAACATAACGACCCGCTCTCATCCGTATCGTACAATATCAGCATCGACCGTGTTTCTTCTTTCGTCAATCGTAAACCAAAATATCTAAACATGCTTTTTTGTATTTCATCAAAATCTACTACACCATCACCATTGATATCAAACAAATCAAAGGCCTGCCTGAGAATTTTTTCTGATGGTACTTCCCAATGTTTAAAATTTCTAGTCGCAAGGTCTTTCGCGGAAAGTTTCTTCACAAACATTGTGCTATCCTTGATTCATTCAAACAGGCTACCAACTATTTTTTTGCTATATATATATGATATAAATTATAATTGTGGGATCTTGTTGGCCAGTTGGGTTAAGCATTTTTATAATGTATATTATATATATAGAACTATAGTATTATTAGTATTATTATAATTATACCAGTATAGTATTAGTATACTTCTGTACAGTATAGCTAGAGGTAATACTGTACTGTGTGTGTATGCTGGTATGCGTGCCAGTACTAGTGTGGAATAGTTCGTAAAAATAATATTACATTGGAATAGCATTAGATGCGGAAACGCTTTTTGCATTTTTCATCGATTTAGATTATACGAAATAAAAGTCTGTAGTAAATAATTACATTATACATACTGTCAGATAGGAGCAGAAAAAACTGTAGACTAATATAAACGTAGTAATGAGCTTATAAGTGTTCATTAAAGCACTATATATGAAATCAGTATTATACTATATATAGTGCATTGTATCTTTTTATCGAATCTCTTCTTATTTTACATTTTTCAATCATCTTGCTTCACAATTGGGCGATCAAACATCATGGTTCGTTTCCGATTCGGTTTTGAAGGTCCTTCTACGGTTGATTGATTGTTTTTATCTTCTATTTCAGTAACATATTTACTTGTGTTATTTTTGTTTGCATTATTCCCATCATCATTTTTACTCTCTTCTTCAATTTCTTCTTTTTCACCATGATCCTCTCCGCTGCTGCTATCATCACTACCGCCCCCATCATCGTCGTCATCCTCAACATCTACCTTTTTAGTCCTGTGTTTATTTATGTTTTCTATGATTTTATTTGTGCATGTAACACACAATGCTTTAATTGCATCAACGCACCTTTCCCAAATATATCTATATGGTGGTAATTCTTCGATTTCAACTTTTCGATTACCAAAATGAAGCTCTAATTCATGAACGCCTTCCTCAGTAGCTGTAAATACATAATTTCTAAAAACTTTATCCGTTTTTGGATTGTCTCTACCACAGACGGTAACAATTCCATCTAAACATTGTAATAGCATCTCCTTTGCTTCTTCAAAACGACCACGATGTGAGATAACACTTGCTAATTCTGATTTTGTAACAATAGAATCGGGATGTTTTTCTCCTAAAACATCTTTGCGTATTTCATATGCCCGCTTCATCACTGGTTCGGCACGTTTATAATCGTGTGTATCTGAATACAATTTTGCGAAATTTATTAATGTTGTGGCTAACTTTAAACTGTTTTTACCGTACAAATGTTCCTTTATGGTTAATGCGCGCCGTAATGCATTTTTTGCCAACATTAAACCTTCATCGTGAAAATTAAAGTCGTGCTTTGCCCTTACCCGGTATGATGTTGCAAGTTGTGCTAACGCGACAGCTGTTGCAGGATGATATGGACCAAATGCACAATCCCGTACAGATAATATATCTACAAACATTTCAAACGCCATTTCATATTTACCACGCTTTCTCAATATTGTTGCTAACGTCGCCAGTACATTGCATGCCGATAAGCTTAATTTTCCATGAGCATCACTAACAATTTCATAACACTCTGTAGCGATTTCCTCCGCTTCTTCTAATCTTCCCCAATTTTTGTACAAAATTGACAATTGGTTTAATGTAGACGCAACTTTTAGTGAATGTTTCCCTAATAGCCTTTCTCTTAGATCCAACGCTTTTAAAAACATTTTTTCCGCTTTTCTGACTTCCCCTTTAGTTGCAGCTAAACATGCTAAATTATGATTTGAATCAGCTACACCTAAATCATCAAACTTCCGTAAACGGCTTAATAATGCTTCATCGTGATAATTAAATGCAACTTCATATTTACCGCATTTTTTATATTGTGAACCAATTTGATCACGAACAACAGAAGCTTCTTCTGAATCTTTTCCTTTCACTTCTACTCGCTCATCAACGGCTTGGTGAGCTAGTTTATCTGCTAACTTCTCCTCCCCAGTTGCTGCAATCCAGCTTAATGTATGTAAATAATCTTTAGCTTCTAGTTTGTCATTATCTATGTCATCATTAATATTCTCCACAATTTTGGGCAAACTGTCTTCGTTATCAAAGGAATCAATCAAATCGAAACTTAAATAGAGAAAGCCACGTACTTTTAAATCTTCATCTCCTTTAGGTCTTTTTGTTAATTTATATTTTTTCGTATCGATTGGTGTACGTAAACAATACGTTGAGTTTCCATACCTATCGAGTATTTGATATAAACGTATAGCAACACGCCCAAGAAAATCATCTTTGCCAAATGTATCTTTATCATACACCTCAAAACGTATTTGGCCATATTGCATAGATGTTTCATAATCAATAGTTATATCATAAGATTCTTCCCATGTTGGATTTAATGTCAATTTCTTTACTGCTGTTGTATATACTTTTTTATGGTGCCAATAAATTTTGACTAGCGGATCAGATGTTCCTGTCATGTCCGCAGCAGCTAACTTTTCAGCACGGTGAATATTTAAGCGCATGGTAATTGTTTTTGGCACTGGTCCATTGCCCGTCCATTTCTTATCATGTTCGATATCATCATGTTTCACGTCACCTTCATCTACATTTGCTTTTTTGCCTTTACCAGAAAACGGCAATGGGTTTCCTTTGCGTGTCTTATTGAACATCTTATACTTAAACGGACAAAAATATGTTTTTTTTTTACTCTCTTTTATCAGTTGTTATTATTATTTGTTTAGTTCAAGAAGTTCAAACTTCAATTGTATTATACAAGTGGTAACTTATAATTTCATGCCATTGTTTTAGATATGTGTGTGTGAAAGAAATTTTTTGTTGAAATTTGTTTTGGTGTTAGTTAGAATAAAATATTGTATTGAAATATTTATATACTACATATATCATCTATTATTAATAATATTTATTATTATTAGCATGATGTAATCTGGTAATCCAGTAATAATAGACTGCCACCACACTGTGGTGAACTATCAGACTACCACGGTGGTAGCAGACTGTGGCAGACCAGCAGACGACTATTAATGAAACTAGTAATAAAATGTGAAACTATTAATAAAATGTGTGTGTTGAGTTAAGTTGTGAAAAATACAGTTTGTATGTGTATAAATACCTTAATTTAAATTTGCGAACCAGGCAAGAGGCAAGATATGTTAAGTGGTGGTGAGCAACAAAACAAGGTTGCTGTTAAAAATTTAGTTTGTTCTCTACACCAGATAAAAGCAAAGTATAATACGTTGGTCAACATTGTCCAAATTTTTTGGATGTAAGCTGCGAGGTTATTGCTACAAACTGATTAACTTGTCTTGATATATTATTTAAATAATTAGATATATTTCTTTATTGATCCCCCGATACAAGAAATTAAATGACCAGGAAATGATTTTGAATAAAAAAAAATCTCCGAACCTAGAAGGATCTAGGAGCTGACCTTCGACTACGGAAATCGACTTATCTCACTTTATGCCTGTGGACAATTTCCAGATCGAAAAATTGAAAATAAAAATGTTTTTACATGGCCTAGGTGAATAAGAGTACAAATAGTATAAAATTTAATATATGGTCAATATTTTAGATATAGTAATATACATATATGACATATAATTTTACAAATCCAATGCTGGGAAGATTATCCCTTTAGGATATTGCAACCAGTTCCCTTCACTCCATTTAATACCTTCCTTTGGCCCATCAATTAAATGCAATTGAAAAGTATGGCGACTTTTTGAAGATATATTTGCTAATGATAAATGGTCTACACTACCATGTATTAATACTAAATCTCCTTTCTTACATGATAATGGTATGAAGCCTGCTTGACGAACATCTTCTTTTTGCTTTTCTTGCAATTTGTATTTATCCATGGTAGATTTTTCGTTAGTCTCTTTATTGCTACCACTTCCATCACTGTCACTGTCATCCTTCGTCTTTCCTGGCATACCACCTTCCCATGGACAATTTGATTTTTCAATATTATCTACTAAATTTTCAAAAATCATTTGTGGTACATCTCGTTTATTCATTTCAAACCATTCTTTATTGCGTTTAAAATGTCGCCGCACAGGCTCTTTATGTGAACCTGGACGTCCCCAAACACAACCGTTTTCCTCCGTCGCATCTTCAAGTGCTAACCACAATCCTAGACATGTTTGACGCGGTTCCGTAAATAAAAAAGTTGAATCTTGATGACTGGTAACTTCACCACCAATTTTTGGTTGTTTGAATATGTACATGCTTTGTGGCAATACAGGATTTTTCCATCCTAATGCACGTGCCAATGCAGCAACTTTTGCACTTTGTGCATATTTCATAAATATAGGATTTGCAACATGCAATCCATGTCCAACTTTATTCAAACCTTCATCTTTTGTCATACCTTGTATTATTTCGCCTGTGTTTTCATCAACAACTCCGGGCTCACAAAAAAAATGTATACGGTTTGCACTATCTAAAAAATAATCTGAAGACCCTTGTGCTAACTCTTGCTTTTCATCCGTCCGAAATGTGGTCACTGATTTTGGGTCCCAATTTTCAATCAATTGTGCCATCTCCTTTCTCATCCCGTCGCATTCTGACGCGGATGCAAAATTTCTCACAATAGCACATCCATTTTTATGAAAATCAGTTACAAACCCCTTAGATATATTTTCATGTTCAAGTATTTTCATTGCTGCAGGGTCTGGAACAATATTAATATCATGGGCGTTCTTTATTTTTTGTCTTTTTGCCAATGGCACATTGGTGGTATTATTAGTCGTTGTATTATCCATTGTTAAAATATTATTGAAATATAATTATCACTATAATTATTGGAGTAAAATGAATAAAACGATGGTTGTGAATAAATAAATAAATATATATATGTATTATACGTAAATATATATGTATACATGTAGTATAGATATCATGGTGATACATTCGTGAAAAATCACATGTTAATGTCTTTTTTTTGTTGTTAGTTTATTTACAGGTTTAAAAAAAATAATAATATAATTTAATAAATAATGTGGTGGTGGTGTTTTGAAAAAGAGTAGTTTTTAAGAAGTTAAAGTAGAATATTTGGTTAAGGGTTTGCCAGTTTGCCATGATTTCCTACAAATCTTAATCCCACCACCATTTTTTGTATAATACTAGCATACTACGATTATTCATCAAAAATGCCATTCACCTTAAGGAAAAAAAAAATGGCAGCACTGCATATGCACCACAGGCCATAAAATATAACCAGTAGCTAGTAAAATACTCGTAAAACGAAGGCACTCCAGCATCATCTGTGAGAAAAGAATAATA
The DNA here is from genome assembly GCA_900128395.1 of Stramenopiles sp. TOSAG23-2. Classification (NCBI taxonomy): domain Eukaryota; species Stramenopiles sp. TOSAG23-2. The sequence goes on along the minus strand of LT649308.1, from coordinate 31,981 downwards.
AGTTAAATTTGATGAGTGCATGATGATCTTTTTATTATTATATTCTTCTGGATTCTGGTATACAAAATAGAAACAAAAAAAGAGAAATAGAGAGAGAAAAAAAGGATTGATTTCATAAGTATTTGTCTTTAATATTAAAGATACTTTTTGATACACGTATACGCACATATACATATACATATACATATACGTTGTATATTTTTAGATTTGGGGATAGAATTCATTTTTCTTTAATTATTAAAAAAAAAATTATGCAGTCACGCGGTGCATACTCACGTGTTGCACAATCTGAACAACAAGAGAACGATGGTGAACAAGTTCCTATACGCACAAGGACGGTGAAGCGTAATAAAAGTCGTAAAGAGCTTGCAGAAACCATTTCAAATAAAATACAAGCGTTTTTATGGGTATTGGCATCGTTTCTAATATGTTATTATACAGATTTTTTCCGTATATTAGTCGAAGATAAACGTGTAAATCGTTTCTGGTTTAATATTGGTTTAGTTTGCTTAGGGATTAATATTGTTATTTTCATTTATATAAGTTATATATTGCCTTGTTTTACGCCAAAAGTTCTTGGCAAAGAATTAGATTGGAATATTTCATCACCTAGGGCAATACCTATTGCAACTGGTCTTGGTGTGCTTATGAGCTTTGCATTTATGTGTGGTTTATGGCCTGTTTTTGGGGTATTAACACCTTTTATTCTTGGTATTAATTTTCTTGCATTTATTATGTCTATGCATTTTGTACCAAGTTGTGGTGGACTATGTTAGAAAGAAAAAAAGAAACACGCAAGAGAGGAGGGAATATTTTGATATATGTGTGATGTGTATACAGCGTTCTTGTCAAATATATGAGATAAATATATATACGACGTACAAGATATTGTACATTCGTATGATGTATATTATTTTTTTTAAATAATATATTTAAATTGATGTTTAATAAAATCTAAAGTTTTATAATTTTAGAAATACGAGGCGCCGAGATTTTAAAAAAAAAATACGAAACTTCGTACAAAAAAATACGCGAATATTATTTAACCCCAATCCAGCAATTATACTATAAAATATTTTATTTATCATATATTATTATATAATATACGAGACGTAATATATATTAAATACAGCAGTCGTAATAAAAATTTATTTTAATTTTATTTTTTTTAGAAATAAAAAAAAAGGTTTTAATTTTGTTTTTACTCCTCGTCAATTTTCTTCATCCGAAGAAGATAAATCTTCAACATCAGAACTACTAACTTCTCCATTATGTTTTACTATTTTGCCTACGTGATGTGTTATTACATGTTTATGTTTCTCTACTTCTTCTGATGATAGTATTTTATATGGTATGCTTTTCACACGTTTTGGAGCTTCACTATTTACTTCTTCATCAACATCATCATCATCGTTGTCTTCTTCATCTGATGATAAACTTGATAAATCCTCATCGTCATTATAATTATTATTATCATAATTATTAATATCATTATCTACATCCCTGGTACGCGACACGGATCTAGATCTACGACCACGATGTATAGCTTGTATTTTGACAGCTGCTTTTGTCTGTTCTTTTATTTCTTGGACTTGCGCGCGTGATTTACGCCCACGCTGTATAGCAGCAATTTTATTTACCGCTTGGGTTTGTTCTTTTATTTCTTGTACTTTTGCTCTTGATTTACGTCCACGCTGTATAGCAGCGATTTTATTCACTGCTTTTGTTTGTTCTAATAGTTCTTCTTCATCCATTTCTTCTTCACTTGATAAATCCTCATCGTCATTATAATTATTATTATCATAATTATTAATATCATTATCTACATCCCTGGTACGCGACACGGATCTAGATCTACGACCACGATGTATAGCTTGTATTTTGACAGCTGCTTTTGTCTGTTCTTTTATTTCTTGGACTTGCGCGCGTGATTTACGCCCACGCTGTATAGCAGCAATTTTATTTACCGCTTGGGTTTGTTCTTTTATTTCTTGTACTTCTGCTCTTGATTTACGTCCACGGTGGACTGCTTGTATTTTTAACGCTGCTCTGCCCATTTCTTCCTCTTCTTCTTCTTTACTGTTTCCTTTCAATAAATATTCATATTCCTCCATATCTATACTATATTTTGATCCGAAGTCATTTTCGTCATAATCAGCTAATTGTGCAACTCTATTTTGCATTTCCCTCCTCGCTAAACGTCCACGATAACATGCTTGTATTCGTTCTGCACCCCATTGCTGGAGATGGTTATTGATTTCTTTTGCTCTTGCTGGACTTGGTGCACTTTTCTTAAAATTTTCTGCTTCTTCTTTGTATTCGTTTAATAGTTCTTTGTATTCAAAATTTTGTTTATTTAGCTCTGATATTTCGTCATTTTTACTTTCTATTTCTTGTCTTAATCTTTCTACTTGTTCTATTAATTGTTTTTTACTTGGTTGTTTTGGCATATTTTTTTTTGTGATTGAACGTAATCAATCAATACTAGTTTGGAACAGTATATTGCTAAAATCTACTATATTGATAATTGTAAACGAAAAGTTAATATTGGTATTTCTATATATGTGCAAATATATGGTTAAAATCGATAGCAGTACAGTAAATTGTGTATTTGTGTGTGTCTGTGTTTGTGTGTGTGTGTAATTATACTTTTTGTAGTAGTATAAGTAACGTATACTGGACTTAGTATTATAGACTGCCAGACTGTACTACATTATCTTAATCAATTCTAATACGTACTATTTTTGGAAAAGGCACAAAGCAACAAGCCACAACAAGATTAACATATGAGTAAATAATCAAGTATTATAATAGCACAATAAATACAAGTAATAATAACAACTATATCATACCAGCATACCAGCATAGTCTATGTATTATACATATCATAGTTCTAAATAGTAGACGACTACTATCATAACCACCATTATTATAGAACCATACTGGAACACAGGAAAGGAAAGCCTGGAAAGCCGGAAAGCGAAAGCCCTGTGGAAAGAAATCAAAAAGCAACCAGCAAAGCATATAAATAGCACCTTGTTGTGTTATTTACCTGTACAATTTGAAGAACGTTATGATTGATGTGATACTTGTGCTGTATCGTGCTATCAATCCAAAAATTTGATAGATTTAATTAACACTAAATAGCATTGAAATTGATGATTTTTTTTTTGAAAAATAATGATCAGTAAAAAATAAAAAAAAAAACACAAAAACAACACAACATATCATTATCATATCGATTATTATACACTTGTCGTTTCTACTAATATTATTTAAACTAAATAGTCGTCCATGGAAATAGTAATACAATAGATATATATATATTAACAACAAAACAGATTGATTGTAAAAATCCATTATACCAAAAGAAAACAAAAAGAAAGAGCAACAAAAGAATTTATTAAAAAAATTATAAAACATGTCATCATTTAGTTCAAATGCATTTGCAAATGGTGCCAACCAAAACTGTGGCAATTTTATTAGTGACCGCCCAACAACGAAAATTACACGCACCACCAGGTGGTAGCTCCACTGCTGGTTCATTAATATTTGGTGGCGGATCATCTAGTTATACAGAAGTTGGTGTATCATCCAATCGATACGCAAATGGATCCAACCAAAATTGCGGGAACGTGATGACAGGGCGATCATCCACACGCTTACATGCACCACCAGGCGGTTCATCGTCACAAGCAGGTTCGTTAATATTTGGTGGTGGATATACCAACCCAAATGTAGCAAAAAGACAAGCACAACGTAACCAACGACAACAATTTAAACAACCAATGCAACCAGTGACTACGCATGTACAAAATGTTCCAGTTGTTAATAATACATCCGTTGCAACTAAATCACAATCACAAACATCAGCAAATAACCCTATGGTAGCATCTCAACATACTCGCCAACCTGTTGTTAGGTCTACCAGTGGTATTTCTTCCAATAAATTTGCTACTGGTAGTAATCAAAATTGTGGTAATTTTATTACAGACAGACCAACAACACGTGTTCATGCACCACCAGGTGGTAAAAGTTCTGGTCCATTATGGTAATTTTTTCCTTCCACATACATTACATACGTAATTTGTGGGGTGCATTTTCTTTACTTTACAGCTTTCAAATGCGAGGTAGAAGAAAAAAATATGATATGTATATATATATATATATAATGATATATAATGTTTTTGTGTACATAAAAATGAAAAATGTTGTTAGCTTTCAACAACGTATTAATCCAGTATAATCAACAACAAAAAAAGAAAATAATACGCACGTAAATAATAAAATTCGTGGAAACAAAATGTAAATAAAGAAGATAAAGATTGTATCTTTCATTTCTTTTTTATTTATTTTTACATTATTGTAGAATAACTAATTTGATAGGTAAACTAATTGTAGTTTTTCAGATAATGTTTTTGAATATTAAATATTTATAATATATTTATATATAACAGGAGAGAGGTGTGTGTCTTTCATTCTTAGGGCAAAAGCAGACAGAGAATGCGTGTGGTAGAGAGAGAAAAAACATATCTCCCTTTTTTTTTGTAAAATAATTTTATCAAATATTATATAATATATAATATGATATTATTTTAAAGTATGATAAAATAAAATCTTTAACTTATGCATATTAAATAAGAGAATTTTTTATATTTAAAAATAAATAAGAGAATTTTTTATATATAAATATACGAACTCGTATAAATTATACATGAGTGTAAGAGAACATTTTATATATTTAAATACACAAAAATCTTTAACTTATGAATAAGAGAATTTTTTATATATATTTAAATACACTCAAATATTTTTTTTACGAAGTAATAAAAAAAATACGAACACCATCACAATTCACTTGTTGATTGCGATTTTCTTTCCATTTGACGTCTTGCTAATCTTGACATTTTTTTATTCTTTCTTTTTTTCATTGATTTACTTTTTTTAACAATTTTTTTATCTGTTTGTGGCGCTGGGGCCAATTCACTAAGTGTTGGTGTTGACATCACCTGACGTCTTCTTGGCATGGTATTGTTAAAGAAAAATTCATCACTTTGTGCACTTCCTAAACCCATAGATGACCCACGACTAACGGTATTATTGGTACCTCTGCTAAACATCATCTTTTTGTTATTCTTTTTGAATAATAATGATGCCATTGATCCTTGAGTATTTGGTGTAAAAATATGCCTTGGATTATCGAACTGTTTGTAAATATTTTTTTTTCGATGTGACATTTTTGCTCTTAAACCGGCACTTAATCCAGGTTGTGGTAATAATGGTTTAGGCATAGTATTTTCAACCGGTTGAAATTTTATTGGTGGTTGTTCATGATAAGCTTCATACGGCCGTACACGATTACTTAAGCTACGATCAGCAAATTTCGTCGTCGCCCATCGTTTATCTGAAAGTCTTTTTTCTATTCGTACCATCTCTTTTTCACGCTCAGTTAAAAATTTAACACTCGATGACTTGGAAGGATCAGTTTTGGGGCGAAAAAAAGGTCCATGAGCACTAGATGGTACAACACGTTGTTCTACCATTATACTTGTTTTGTTTGGAACTGCATACCATGAATGTGTACCTTTCGGTTTGCTTTTCTTTTTACGATTATTACGATCAGCGTTGTTACTGTGATTACTAGCGGTAGTCTGTGAAATATTAGATCGTGAACCTTCCTGTTGCGGTGCTGATCGAGGTGGTGATGCAGATCTAGCAATTAATCTATTTTTTCGTTGCTGCTCCATCAAGTCTTCCTCTATTTCACTTGTTAATGGCCGTGATACTGGAAGTTGTTCTTTCTCCTTTTCCTCCTCTTCATTTTGCTGTGGTACACCAGTCATAAAAAATGATGCACCATCATTTTTAGTTTCTTCCTCTTCCGTCTGTTTTTTCTCTTCCACAGGAACTCCATTATTTAATACAAGTTCATCCTCCTCTATTAAGACATTTAATGTCTCCATTTTGAGATCTTCATCACGACGTAATTGTTTCTCTAAATTTTCAAATACAGACGATCGTTGTGGTCTTAAATCTGTCGCTTTATCGACATAGCCTTTATTAGCCGCATCCGTCGAATCTTTCACAATGTATGGTATCGTTTTTATAGGATCCCAAGCCCCACCTTCCCCAATTGCTTCAGCATACATGTTTTGTGCAGTAACCAAACTTGGCGGTGCAACTACAAAATTAGGATCCCACGTTTGATTATTTGCAAATAATTTCAATGGTTTCGGAACATGGTCTGGAACTGTTTTGTTCTCTAAAAACATCCTTGCCAACCCTGCAGGCAATGCCCTATTTGCTACCCCAGCATTTGAACTAATTCCACTTTTTGTTAATCCTTTATTTACACGATGTAAACGCGTTGCTTTTCCTAAACGTCTACTGCTGTTCTCCGCTTCTACATGTGCAACCCCAGATCCATGGCGCCAATACCCTTTTGGATTCCAAAAGATATCACGATGCATCAGCCATTGTGTGTCTCTTGTTGCGCCTGGAAATGGCTCGAGCTTTATAATACTTCCAGAGTCTAACACTTCAATGATCCGTGGATAAATCCTACCCAATAAACGGGTTGCAATTTCCACGCGTTCATGGATACGCGGTACGCGGATGCCTTGGTAATACATAGCGGTAGATGGTTGTGCGTTATAATTTGTATCATCGTCAAATGCATTTGCAAACGCATCAGTGCCACGTGTTAATGGTTGGGTATATTGTTGAGATCGTGGCGATACTCCACCAACACCAAAATTTCTAGGCAAATATGATAAATCGTCTTCCTCAGATTCATAATTTACATTATTATTATTGTGATAATCACCCTCGTTACCAGCTATTTCATTTTCCACCATTTCATCCCCATCATCTCTCGGTACATTTTCCAATGGACCAGCATCCGAAGATACAACTACATCACCACCTTCCCATGGCCTGCTATACCGTCTAGATGGATTATCTTTCCTTCGTATCCATTGATTTTCATCTACATGTGTTTCAAGATCCTCATTTGTCATCCCAGCTAACTTTAATAATGGAAACAAAACTTCATATAAATGGCGTTCATGAGCAGGAATTTTCTTATCTCTACCTCTCACTAATGGTGGAAATGCAGGAGATCGTGAAAATAAAATTACTGCATGTCTTGCTAAATGTTCTTGTCCTATTCGTTCATCTTCGTCATCTTCTATGCTCGCATGGCGTTGCGTATTCAATGTAGCAGCAAATTCTGGAATTGCATTGTAAAGTTCTTTTTCAATAAAATTTAATATGTACATTGGATTTTTTTTATCGATATATGACTTTAAAATATTTTTCGTTTCAATCGAAAGGATTGTTTTTCCATACCTATATAATGACGCAACAGATTCAATAATGTTCATATCCACATCTGCTTTTAATAACATCGTTAATGAGTCTAAGAAAATATCATTTGGGATCTTGTAAAAAATAGACACTGTTAACATGACGGTTAAATCTAATAGTTGACGTTTCATTAAATTTTTAAACATATAAGATGCAATGTTTCCAAATTTTAATGTTTGTACGCCAGGTCGTGGTACAGCTCTTGAAAAATAATGCCTTAATCTCTTTGATTCTACATTATGCAATCGTTTCAAATGTTTCAACCTGAAAGTTTGCACTATGGTCGGATGATGAGGTTCGATAGCTAATAGTTTCAAAAATTTAGAAGTAGCAGATACCTTCAATGTACTATTTGACATATCATTTTCATTATTGCTATTGTCACCATTTAATGTTACATTTTTACCAGGAGATTTCGGATTATTGTCGACATCATCACTATTATTATTATTGTTATTATTAAATGTTGTTTTCGATGATACAGAACCAAGATGAAACATCCCTGACCCAAGTTGTACGCATGAATTCCCATTATTAAAGGATTTGCTTGCTATTTCAGCAATATCACTACCTTTTCCATCGCCTTCTTCAAAATAGTCTATTGCTTTTTTACGTTCTTCACTTGTGATAAAACAATGATCTATACACCATGCTTTTGGTAATAAATATACTAAATTTCTCCTATATTCAGATGGACTATATCCATCGGATAATGGATCGTTATTTTCTAACGTTAGATCAATAACAGACGTATTAATTAATTTTGAGACTTGTTCATAAGTTAAATTATTGTTTGATAAATTTAACCAACCTAAAGCTGGAATTTTACCTAAACTTTCTACATTTACAATAGCATTTTTGGATAAATCAAGGTTCCAAACTGCACTAGCATCTTCAATTCCCTCTAAACTAACGATGGAATTTTCACTCAACAAAATAGTATGTAGGTTCGGGCATTCCTCAAATCCACCTAATTTAATAACTCCATATCGTCTTAAATCAATTACCTCTAACGTATGTAATGGATTTTTGGCCACTTCATGCAATAGATCTGGACGTAACAGTCTCATTATTATTATTATTAATATTATTGTTGTTGTTTCTATGTATATATATATGTTTTATTTATGGTATTGTTATAATTGATATTTAAGTATAGTCGTTGCAATTGGTTGGGGGAATTGCTATCATCCAATTTGTCTTGTTTTTAAATGGTTATTATATATGTTGTTGTTCAATATCTCTCTAATACAACAGGTTATATATAATTTAACACTCTCTATTTGGTATACGTGATACTAGTAACGGTATTGATATGTGCACATTGTATAAGAAGAAGAAGCTGCTGGATTGCTGGATTGCCAGATTGCCAGATTGCCAGATTGCTGGATTGCCAGATTGCCAGATTGCCAGATTGCCAGATTGCCAGATTGCCAGATTGGAAAACGTGTACTAATTTCAGCACCTTATTTAATACGTTTTATCAATACGGGTTTTAAGGATAATATATTGCAATGAATTACATATTTGGTACAATATAAATTATAATGTTTAACTTTCTACTACTGTATATTTCCATCGTGCCATCGTCTCGTCGTTGTCGTTGTGTTGCTTGTCGTTATTTTTTAATTTTTTTTTTTTTTCCTTTTCATCATCCCCGGTCATGTGCTCCTGTGCTCCTCATCATATTATAATCAATCATTTTGTGGTGTTGAATTGTTTGAAAATACTACATTCAATATAGAAAATATAAAAAAGGAATACATCGAAAACATGTGAAAACAGAAAATATAATATATGTACTAGCTAATAATATAATATTTTACAACAACAATAAAAAATATACAAGATGAATGTGTTACGTGGTTTTACATCCTTTATAGGAAATCCAAGTGGTTCGTCCCCAAGAAAAAACAATGAGAGTGAAGATTCTTTAAGTTTTGTAGCACAATTTGTCACACCATGTATTTCGGCTAATATCCGTGGCCATGAAATGACTTATGATGGTTACACCGTTTATATAATTGATGTCACTTTTGGTTTAAAACAATGGCAAATCACACGAAGATATAAAAGGTTCCATGAATTGCACACTGATTTAGGTTTTGAAGTTTCGAAAAGTTTGTTTGGGTATGTTAATTTACCTAAAATGCCGCCAAAAAAATTTTGTGGAAATACTGCAAATTCATTTGTAGATAGACGTATGGAACAGTTGAATGACTATTTAAATAAGTTATTAAAAGATGAAAGGGTATCTTCAACTAGACATGTACGAAATTTTTTAAGTCCATTGAAAACACAAGATATTACATTGTTTTGGAATATACATTATGAGCTATTAAAACGTGGTGCTTCATTTAATAAAAAAGGGACTTTATTCATACGTGATATTTTTATACAACTTAGTGAAGATGATACATTATTAGAATATTGGTCTCCAAGTGAAGAAATACGTAAATATGCTCAAGATGTCAAATCTATCCATATTGCCTCCATACGAAATGTGAGAATATCTAATAATGGTAGTGCCATAGTAGTTGAAGCTGAACGAGAATTAAGATTAGAAACTCATGAGCAAGGGTTAAAACATCAATGGATACGAGCATTACAATTTTTACAACAAGCAGCACATTTATGTTGTCCAGCTACATCGATGTCTGGTAAAATGCCAACACAATATAAACGTAGTATTAACGGTGGCCAAGGTAATAACAATAATAATAACAATAATGGAAGAAATAATCGTAGTAATAATAATAACAAAAATAGTAGAAGCTTTATGAATAACAATAGTAGAAATAATGGTAGTTTTTTCAATAGTAATAGCAAGAATAATAATAACAACAATAAAAACAGAATGAAAAATAATAATACACGTAGCAATGATTATTATGAAAGTACAGGGAGTACAAAATACGATCAATATAAACAACGAAAAAGAATGCAACGGGAAAAAGAACGTAAAGAAAATTCCAGGCCATGGTAAAAACTATCTCATATCTAGAGTGTCATCCGTGGTGTGGTAAAATAGTAAATTATATATTTATCATGTACATCATAATTTAATAATTTTATTTAAATTAAAAATATCGATCACTGAAGCAGGGAGAATTTTTTACCTTCCTCTCTATACTAATCTAGGTCCTAGACTTTTCATCTCTATACTATTCATTCTAAATAAACAGTGCTAAATTCATGTACTTTTTTGAAGACTACTTTTTTAAGGGTTCCGAAACATATTATTTGACGCCCTAGATCGGTTAGCATCCATCAATAGCACTAAAACACAAATGTCCACAAGATATTATTAAACTATAATAAAATATATATAATTCTAATAATTATAGATATTATTATATAGATAAATTACCTGCAACAACCTGCATGTGGCCATTATAAAAATGAAACAATAACAAATTTGATGCCAAGAAAATTGTATTTCCGCATTGCTTTGAACCAATCCAACATTGATTGAATGTTTGTTAGTTATGTATATAAGAAGCTCCTCTAAACTTTGATTGCGTGCCATTATATAATTTGAAAAAAATAAAATATTTATTTTTACGTCGTCCTGCTTCATCTCGTTATCGTCGTTTTTTTGTGTGTGAAGGACTGCATTAGTAGTAATCCAGCATATATGTATATACAATATTTTTGCAGCAGGACGTACATTAACATGAGTCAATAATCTTGCTATGATGCTACAAAATCAAGGAAAATTAAAAGAAGTGGAGCCAGTGTTGCAACGCGCATTAACTAGTGAAGAAATGCACGCATCGCAGAACGTCGATGACGTCGCTGTGTACTGTTTTGGTGACTCTCAGGCCGAAGTCTTGGACTACGTCTTTCACAAGGATCCCAGGTACCGTACTTGGCACGACCGCCGCGTAGGCTGGCGTAGTGGCTGGTCTGCACGTGGTTTGTACACGAAGGCTAATATGCAGCGCATATTGGTCCCTGTCTCCGAGTGCCATGCCAAGAACGCTTTGGTGTACTTGACGTTTGGCTCAACTGACATCGATATTAATCTTCCCTATAAACGCTTCAGGAAGGGGCAACACAACCTCAACGTTGATGTTTTCCTTGAAGAAATGACAACCAATTTGTGGAACGTGGTACTCCAGCTTCACGCCATGAATTTGGATCCTGCCGTTAATACAAAGGTTCACGTCTGCTTGATGTTTCCCTATGTGCCGTCACCTACCACCACAGCGTATTGGAACAGAGTGTTTGGCAACGATCCGGCACCACATCAAGAAAGAATGGCCATGTATGAATCGTTCATTGAGAGATTATGCGAGAGAGGAAGACACGAAACAGCCATGGAAGTTAATATATTAGGTTCATCTGGATGTGGTGTTAAGGAAGTGCATGGTAGCACGAGTAGCACTAGATGTGGCAATACTGACACTTCTGTGGTTCACATTTTAAATGTGCAAGAAGATTACAAACGGGCTGGATTTGATGCGTTTCAAAGAAAGATTGTAATCGCCGGCAGAAGCTTTGCTCAGGTCGACCACCACCCCGACTTTATTGCGACACAAGCGATCGTGGCGGAAAAAATTCGTGAACTGCACGTGCAAATGACATTTGGGTTTGACATGCTGCATCCACCACTAAGGAAAATGTACCCTCACGTGGAGAGGGACCTTCGCAACTATTCTGTGATTCCCCGCCACGACTTTTATCTCTCCAACATGTCTGAAGAAAACAACAATAATAATAATAACAATAGACAAAATAATAGAAATGGTCGTGGAAGAGGGCGTGGGAGGGCAAATACACTAACTATCACGGACAGCGTGCCACAAGAACATGTTGGTCGAATCATTGGTAAAAAAGGCTCGCGAATAAAATATATAGAGGAGCAGAGTGGTTGCAAGGTACGTGTAAAAGGCAAGCGTGGCCATCAAACAGTTACATACAATGGTACCATAGAACAAATTCATCAAGCACAATTTTTAGTTCAAAAATGCCAAGAAGAGAGATAGTCAAAAGGGCAAGGATTTGGATTTAACTTTTCTTTGCGGAGTCTTTGTATTAAGGGAAAGTGACTTTTTTTCGAAGCAATAATTTAAATTCTTATATATATCAAAATCTACTATTAATACTGTATAATACGACATATAGACAATACATGTGAAAAACGATGGGCTATTACAATTACAACCATTATTCTATTTAGTCATACCACATTAATTCACAAAAGACAACACAATATATATATACACACACATATATATATTAAATATGGCTGCCATAGTGAAACCATCCTCACCATTGAATTATGAAAAATATGAAGTAACTCAAAGTATATTCTCCCCATCTGTAACATCGTTTCCAAAAACTCCAAAGTACAAAAATGAATCTGGATTACCATGGGGAGTTATGGTTTCTCCATTTGTTGATTTGAACGATATTGAATCGACAACCAATAGCAGCTCATACCGTCAATATAAATCAAATGCAGACTATTGTAAATATCGACCGTTGCAATGTCCAAACTGTAATGGATTTTTAAATACATACTGTAAAGTCCAATCTCATCAATGGCACTGTTCAATTTGTTTTACATGGACTTCAATTGATAATGGGCAAGCTCTATATAGACATCCGCAAATTAAAGATGATTTTGTTGATTATGTTGTTTCAGATGAAAATCACGGTGCGAAACAAGTACAAAATCGTATTATTCATGCAGCAGTTGTTGATGTAACACTACCTGAAGAATCCCTTGACGTTTCAAAACAAATTTTAATCAAATCAATTAACGAAATTCCTGATGGTATGTATTTTTCTCTCTTAACTTTATCATATAGTAGAATTGGTTTGTTTGATTTACGTGGTAAAAATATGCCAAAAATTATATTTACAACCATATGCCAAATTTCTGAGACAAATAAAACATACATAGCTCCAAATGTTCCATTATATGAACTTGTAAATGGATTTGAATATTTATCCATATGTATAAATAAAGAGACTAGATTAAAATTGAAAAGTGCAATTAAATCAATTCGTTCAGAAAATAAGATGAATTATTTGAATCCAATGATGTCATATGATAATAATAACAATGGGGAAAAGAAACGGGGAAAATTTAACCAAATGCAATTTGCATTTAATGGTCTTATATATTCAATTAACGAATCGTTTTCTACAACAGCACAAAGTGATTATATAAGTAATGATAATGAGAATAATGATATGATTAAAATAAAGACAAATACTCAACAACAACATGAAAATGCCAATATTATTAGTGGAAACACCAGTAGTAGAAAAAGAAGTAATGTTAATAATAATATCAACAACAACAACAACAACAATAGCTTTGATGATATTATTACAATAGAAGGTGTTTCTGTTAATATTTTCACAGGAAATAACCATAGCCCATTAAATAATAGCGTTGCAAACAACGGCGACAAACAAAATAATATGGTGCCAACATGGTATGCTGGCAATAATACATTAAAAGATGAAATATTCCATTTAGTCGATCGTGGAATATCATATTCATTTGTTATAGTAGATAATGATCAAAAAGAATCAATTAGTTTTCATTTTGCACCTTTAATTGAATGGACTGGTGGTTCTATCATACAATTTGATGCATACGATGTAAATATTGGCAATAAAAATAAAAAAAATATTGATAGTCATGAAACATCGACAATATTTGACTCAGTCGTAAATGAACTGTTTTTGAAAGATTTTGCATATTCATCACGTTTATCGCTTATAACAACGCCAAAATTTAAAATACAAAATTCCGAATCATTATATCCAATGGGTTCATTTCATCGTATAAATGGTAGTAATATGGGGTATAATTATAATGATGATGAGACAGAATATTATGATCGTGGCATCATAATTGATCATATGAAACAATGGGTTAATGGGCGTTGTCATCGTTCTACGTCATTTCCAATCAATTTTGAATTTGTAGATTCAAATGGATTCCAGGAAAAATGGTCTGCAAATCCTGCAGTACAAGTCGTTTTTGAATATACAATGTTTAATAGGAAAAGTTCAAAAGTGGAAAAACATTTGCGAGTATTTACAGAACGTTTTGAAGTGGCAAAAGATTTGCTTGATCTATATTCGAACACAAATGTTAATAATACATTTTCGATGATGGCTCATAAAATAACAATTGAGCGAAGCATACATGTTGACAATAAAGATGATTTAAAAGACTTGTTGATGGATTTTTTAATATATTTAATAACACAATTTACCAAGCGAATATCGCAAAATGTCCATAACTCCATTGCAAAATTAGATGACGCTCGAAGGAGTAGTTTTAACAAAGGATCGTTGGAACCATTGATACGATTGTTTTATGGTTTATCACAATTAACTTTTTTTGAAAAAGCTGCTAGTATTGAAAATTTGTTAATGTTTCGTATATATTATTCAAATGCTGATTTAGAACAATGGGTAAATTCCGTTTATCCAGCTCCAGAAATATCGTTACAAAATGATCAAAGCTATCAATTATATTTAAATCGTTATGATGAATGGTTAAAATTGTTGGAAAGAGAGACGAAGGAATATATTGAGAGTGTATGATATTGTTAAAGAGTGGCACAAAGATTTGGCAAAAAGGCCTGGCAAACGTAGTGACTTTGGTCAAACAGTAACAGCTACAGCTGGAGATGGATCATCAACATTTAAACGTTTAGTAAAAGAAGAACGAAACAAGGGCGCGTGCGTATTCTCTTTAACAAGAACACAACATGATGCGAGAAGAGAAAAAGAAGAAGAAGGGGAAAAAAAGAAAAAGGAAGAGAGGGAAAAAATTTTTTTAAAAATTAAATATATTGATTTTTTTATTTTTTATTATAAAACAAATTTTTATAAAAGGCAACTCTAAAATTCAAAAAATTTTCCTGCCCAACCATGGTGGGCAGAAAGGGAAAAGGCACATTAATCAAACCTACAACCCCCCCTGTCGGACACTCGTTTTTTAAAATAAACACACTTTCTGACTCTCATCCATTTCTTTTTTAATGTTTTACAGACCAACACACATAAAAACAAGCTCCATATCATATATATGTCATATATTATATCATACGATCGTATTTATTCTACCTTGGGTGGCCAATATCTTGATGATCTAAACATTTTTTATTAACTTTTAGAAATTTCAGATGCTGCTCGTTTTTTACCACTGCTACTAGTAGTAGTATCGCCTGGCATTTTATATACAAAGCGTATCACTTTTCTACCTCCTCCTCCAGTATTTGAATCCTTTTTACTAAATTTATCACCATTCGATTTTGCATGTTTGTCTAAAAGATTTCTTGCCGTCCTTTCAAAACTACTTTTTTGTTCTTTTGTATTATAATAATCGTATCGAGTAGTGACATACTTTGCTAATTCTTTCACAGTAAATCCTTTCTCTTTTAGCGATTTGTCTTCTTCGATAAGCTTTCTAGCTGCTTCTGTGAGCATGTCAATGACAGGCATTTTTGGCTTTTGTTTTGGAAGTAAAAAATAAAATCTTGAACCACCAATTTTTATTGCACTATTTTGTTTTAATTTTGCAGGGATATTATCTGGTTTGTATAACATTTGATCAACTGTAATACCATTTTTACCAAGACATTTGATTTCAAAACATTTATTTTCTCCATTCCAATCAATCTCCGCATGTACTCGTGAAATTGATTTGCTACTACCTATTTGTATATGTCCATATTCACCTTCCTGCTCTTTTGTTCTACCTAATTTGACAGGATATGCCCTTACAAATTTGACAATAACGTCACCACTTTCTTGTTTTCCGTGAAGTTTACAAAATGCTGTTTCAGATGGAGCACTCATATTAACGATGAAGACGGTGATGGGGGTTATTATTATTATTGTTGTTGTTGTTTACGTAGGCTTGTGTATTATAATTCGTACTTTAATATATATATATATACATATATATGTATGTATTTTTCTTTCTTCTTCCATTCAGTCGTCTGGCAATACTAGTTATAGCATAAATATATATATATATACATATATATGTATGTATTTTTCTTTCTTCTTCCATTCAGTCGTCTGGCAATACTAGTTATAGCATAAATATATATATCGATAAATATATCATCTTCTTTTTTTAGAAGAGGGTTTAAAACTACCTCCTCCCTCCTCTTCCATCTTAGTATAGTACCAAGTAGTTTTTAGTTGATCTACGTACCTGATCTGTTCTAGTTCAGATCTACGTACAAGGGGAGAATAGGACGTATATTAGTAGTCGTCTAGTATTAATACTATACTATACTATTGTGCTATTATCATATAAAATATTTTTTGAATTTGAAGCTACTTTTCTTCTTCCATTCAGTCGTCTGGCAATACTAGTTATAGCATAAATATATATATATCGATAAATATATCATCTTCTTTTTTTAGAAGAGGGTTGTTTAAAACTACCTCCTCCCTCCTCTTCCATCTTAGTCTAGTATAGTACCAAGTAGTTTTTAGTTGATCTACGTACCTGATCTGTTCAGATGTTCAGATGTTCAGATCTACGTACAAGGGGAATAGGACGTATATTAGTAGTCGTCTAGTATTAATACTGTATACTATACTATTGTGCTATTATCATATAAAATATTTTTTGAATTTGAAGCTACTCAGATGTTCAGATGTTCAGATCTACGTACAAGGGGAATAGGACGTATATTAGTAGTCGTCTAGTATTAATACTGTATACTATACTATTGTGCTATTATCATATAAAATATTTTTTGAATTTGAAGCTACCCTCAAAACCGTGAGAAAACTGTACACTTATAACACTATTCACTATGGGGGAAATATTCATCATTTTTTCTATATTTTCGGATATTTGCTATTTTTTACAAATATATGAAAATTGGCATTTTAAAAAACGATACATTAAATTTTTCCAATAGTGAATAGTGTTATTTGTTAAGTGTACATTTTTTTTTACCGATTTAGAGCGTAGGGCACGTAGCATTGCGCGTAGTAGATATGGTTTCAAAAACAATACTCGCCAAAAAAACAACTCAGTAAGCTAATGCTGTGTAGTGTTATTTGAAAAAATGTAAAACAGAAAATACTGGAAATTGAATAAAAAAATCATCATTTTATTTATTTTAATTAATGAAATTAATAATTAATAAATAAAAAAAATAATGTTTATAAGTGACGAAGCTTTAGATGAAATATATTGATAAAGTGTGATTATCATACGTGGATATATATAAATATATAAATATAATTATTTTACAACCATTTAGTGGAATTGAGATTTATCATTATATCTAGATCATAAGAATCATTTGCAACTTAAGTATTTATCTTCATTTCTTTAGAAAAACAACAACAAAATGAATAATATTTCTACTGGTAATAATACGTCAAGTAATACTAATTTAAAAAGTACTATTAAAAACAAACCAAAAAGTAAAGGTAAAAAAGGTAAAAGTGAAAATAAGCGACATGTTCGAAGAACATGGACAAAAGATGAAGATGCTATGATATGTGAGCTTGTAGAAAAACACGGTACAAAAAATTGGACTGTTGTTAGTCAAGAATTAGAAAAAAGTAAAGTGAGATCAAAACGTACAGGAAAGCAATGTAGGGAAAGATGGCATAATCACTTAGATCCACATATAAATAAAAGCCCGTGGACTGATAGTGAAGAGAAGATATTGCAAGAGGCCCAGAAACGGCTGGGAAACTCATGGTGTGAGATTGCTAGCTTACTTCCAGGCAGGACTGATAATGCTATCAAAAACCATTGGTACAGTATTATGAGACGTACTGTTAGAAAATTAAATCGCGTTGCAAATTTAGGTAGAATAAAGAAAACCGCCAGGCGTAGCCGTAAACCAGGCCGTGCAAGGCAAAGGAAAGCAGCTACGCTTCATGAAATGAAGGATTATGTTGGCGCAGCTTCCTCTGTCATACAAGATTTACAATCTAAAGGGCAAAATATTGTAAATGCACCTGATGCAAGTGATATTGGTGCATTTGTTGCCTTTATTGAAAACCAAGGAGATACATTTCGTGATTTATTACGTAAAAAATTGGATGAAAAAAAAATACAACCATTAATAAGTACAGTTCGACATTCCGATAGCGAAGACGATGATGATCCGGATGAAGATCCATCTGCTTCAAAAGGCTCTACGACAAAGAGGAAGAATGGCAAAATGAATGCTACGTCATCTTTGCAACAATTAGATACACTTATTCAAAATCATATCAACGAAGATTTGAATTGTCATCAAAGGCTTAATGGTGCTGGTGCATTTTCATCTGGGAATTCTTCGAAAAAAACTGATAGACAAACGAATTTTTCGAAAGCAAATAATAGAAGGAACAAAGAGAAAGGTCCTATTAGTACCATCAGTAATGATAAAAATAATACTCTTTCTGCTACTATTAGTAGCAAGAGCAAAAAGAAACGCAGTAGTAATGGCATGGGTAACCGTAATATGAAGAAAAAAACGAAAAGAGCTACAAAGAATAACAACAAGAGCAAATCGAAACGCGTGGCAAGACTATCTGTACAAATTGAAAATAATAATGCAACGACGCCAGGATCAACTCCGACTGGTAATCATCCGCCAATTGGTTTAAAATTTGATCCAGGTATGAGTATTCCTAGCAGTATTGGGATGGTTGGAAACTATATCCAATCCCGTGTCAATATGCACAGCAACATAGATCATAGTGTAAAAGCAAGACTTTTAAGACGGCAAAGTCCAAGATTACGCGATAGAACTGGGTATACCCCAATGGGAGTCACATCGTCGGGAGGTATTATATCCACGAAATCGTCTATTGGTTCCGAGTCCTACCAAATACCTTCTGCGTGGTCTAGTGGAGTATCTCCTCCAGGAAGTTTGAATGGATTGGCACCATTGGAAAGTCCATTTTCATTGAATAATCACGAAACTTTAACATCTGACCATTTAGGTGTGGTATTGCCAACAAGCAATGTAACGCGGCCTGAATCTACCTTATACGCATCATCGCTGAGTTTTGATTTTGAAGATGCACTAAAACAAGGATTTAAAAGTTGAAATGAAGATATTAATATATATAATTATTAATATACAAGTATGCATATTATGTTCCATTATTTTTAATTTTTACTCTCCCAAATATTATATTTACACGGAACTTCGTAATCTCTCCAGAAGAATTTATAGTAATTTGTATCACATCATTTATATTATATTTTATAATATATATAATATATATATACACACACGTACTTTTTCAGCAGTAAAATCAATATAAATGTGTTATGTGCGATTAATTACCGAATATACAACGCTTCTGCTGGTAAAAAAGTACGTATCAAACGACTTCGCACGACCGTCTGCTTTAATAATTTTTTACCAAAAGACATATGCATATCCGAATATCATTTTGTTTTGAATTTTCTTTTTTTACAAATTTTATGACACACTTTTAAATTCTCTTTTCTTCTCAAAAAATTTATTTACACGATCAAAAATAAGTCATTATTATAAACATAATTTCAGTACAGAAATAGAACACATACACACACATGTAAACAACAAAGGGTGGTATGTATTAATTGTTGAAAAACATAGCATACTCTTCGTATGACCATATGATGATAGATATGAAAATGATTTAATCATTTTCCCTCTTCTTTCCAAAAATTTCAAACTATATATATATATATATAGTATGTATGATATATGTACACAGTATTCATTGTATGATACAACTCAACGTTTTCGTTTTTTACTACGATTGACTCTTTTATCACAAAACAAGACAATAGAATACCGTTGACCGCCTGTAATTGGTAGAACAGTGTGTTGAACTTTGCATCCTTCAAAAACAAGCATTGTCCCCGCTTCTTGCTCATTTGCCGCCATAGATATTTTATCATCTCCTTTGCCAAATATTAAACTTCCACCTTCAAAGCCACCACCACCCAAGAAAAATACAAAACTAATATCGCAACCATCAATATGATACGCGCATGAATCGCGGTCGTGTTTTGTTTTAATTGGGTCATACCTTCTGATTGTAAAGCGTTTAAACAAACAACGTACATCCTTACCCCAGCCAAGCTCTTTAAATACATTTTGTTTTTGAATTGCATCTAGTAACAACGTTCGTAACTTTCCTAAACCGAGTTTTTTACTTCTTTTATCTGTTATTTCAATCCTACAGCTAGGTAAATGTTTATTCTCGCCCTCTTGTCGTTTTCCCAAATGTGCTGACCGTGGGCTATTATCGTAATAACTCCTTAAGTCTTTCATAAGTTCCTCCGTAAGTACACTTTTCTTAGTAGTTAATATGAACTTTTCCTGAAATTTTAAATGTTGTTTCGCTTCGTACATAATTCAACTGATTGCAAGCTGGGTATATATATATGCAATAAGGGAGAGGGGAGGGAAACAATGATCAACAAGATAAGAATAAAAGAATACACGAACACAACGCAACACAAAATGCACAATCTTGTATGTTGTCACATCTATATGATATTTTATATAAATTTTAAATTTCAAACATTTTGTATTTTTATATTTATATTTATGCAATCATAATAATAATAATAAATGAGTGCAACAAATGTGCAAATAATTAAAAAAATGATGAAGAAATAAATAATTTCAATAATAATTAATAATTCTAAAAAATAAAATAATATAAAAAAAATAAATATAAAATACAAACAACTTCAGCATACCAGCAGCATACGTATTATACCTGCTATTCGTATCAGGTATTATTAATAATATTTTATTAATACGCATACAACGAATTGCAAAAGGCATATCATATGCATTCGTACATATACAGTATCTACACTCTACTGTATCTTTCAAAACTTTTTTATATTATACACATTCTAACAAGAAATGATATTTCTATTTACCAGTAAGTTTACAACAAATTCAGTTCTCTCATCATCTTCATTCAGTATTACGCCAATGCCATGTAACAAGGACATACCAAAGGATGTGGTTGAAATTGAACAACTCAATAATTTACAAAACACGTTGGAGGCAAAAGTTAAAATAGTGGATAACAATATGTAATTGCTACTAAATGTTTCTTCCTTTAACATTCCTATTCCCTTCTTATCTTCAAATATTACATTAAATAATTTAATTGATAGATATAAACAGTCTTTTTGAATAAACCCGACGATCTTTCCTATTAAGCAATTATCAATATTATTATGACAGTCACTATTATCATTTTCCAATATGACGTTTGAAAATTCATTTAAATATGTATTAAAAGTTTTTTTAACGATTTTATCTTTAGGCGCGGATAATAATATATTTGTCATTTTGCTGATACGAGATAAATGCGATCTAATATTTATCACAGGGGAATTTCGATCTTTCTTTGCTGTATCTTTTCTCCCATTCTTATTATTTATGTTATCATTAGTAGTAGCAGAAGTGGTAGCAATAATAGATTTTGAAGCATTGAAATCTTCACTGCTATGACTACGTCTCCATTTCAAGCTTAAATTACTACTGCCATCACCATTTTTTAGCAAATCATTTTTTCTTTCCCAATTATTAATCTTTCTGCGAAATTCTGCACCAATGGAATCTCCAAGCATTTCCTTAAGAAATTTGTTACCTTGACTAATTGCCAATTTAATGCATGTTTGTAGTATACTTGTCGGGAGCTTATTTATCTTGGAGTTGTTACTATTCCTCGATCTTGCATCCTTGTTTTCATTAGAATCATCATTCCAATGAAAATATTTTGCAGGGGCTAAAGCTAAAATAGATTGTTCAATATCATCTTTGCACAATATTTGCGCGCAACGAAAACAATTTTGCAGCAAAGTGCCTTCTTCAGCATTGAAACTTTCAACAAGACCATCATTTTTATCTTCATGCTTTGCAACAATTTTATCAACAGATTTGTCTAAATAGAGATCTTTTGCAATTTTTATTGAATTTTTGATGCAGCGATCAAGGACAATATCTGTGAGCTCTTTTAAAACTTCATGTTTCTCATAAAACCAATATGAAAGATTTTTTTTAGCAGAGGATCTCCAGTCGTTAATGTTTGTTGGTCTTAGCTTATATTTTTTATCGCGTTTTGCTTTGATAGCGGGAGTTCTTAAATGTGGTTTAGTATTAATGTGAGAGGAACTGTTCTTGTCGTTGTTCTGTGATGCGCTTAAATTAGCATTATCACCATCATCATTGCCAGATTTTTTTTTCATTGTGTCATTCTTAGAAGAAATAGACCCTTTGCTCGCCTTTTTCTTCCTTTCGCTAAATAGCAATGCAATGTATTCAAACTCTTTAAAACTCTTTTTGAAGACAGAATCATCTACAAGACCTTCTTGCATATCTAAAACATTGGAATCCAGTGATTTATTTGTTGTTCCATATTTATCTTGCGCAAAATCAACCAACAACGCGGACTTACTATCCGCATCATAATACATGTTGCTATTATTATTACTTTTACTCGTGTTTTTCTTAAAGGACGGTCTTAAATGAATCAATAGCTTATCAATACATGAAACGATTAAAAGGCCTGCACGTGATTCTAAACTTTGAAGAGCAAAATTTCGAATATGCCACAAAATATCTAATATTGATTTAATAGTTTTGCCACGACTATATGCGGTATCAAATTTTAATGGTTTCAAATATTCCACTATCCATGGAATAGTGGAGACTAAGCTTCCATCTATCCATGCCTTTTTCAATTGCGAAATCACATCAATACTACGTTTTGCATCTTCAACCCAATTTGTGCAGTTATCAATATATGATTGAAGTGCCTCTGACGCATTTACATTTTGAAATTGAGGGTCTAATCCCATCGACCAATATACAGAGCTCTCAAGAAAACCAAGTACTTTTCCTAATATTCGTATATGTAAATAACGTTGTTCAAATTGTTTCAACATTTCAATGCTACCCCTTGCTGCACCACTTAACTCTTTTATTTTTGAAGACGCGATGATTCGAATATGTTCGCAAAATCGATGACTATCGCAATACATGATAAAATAAATGAAAAATTCTTGAGACTTGTTGAAAGTATTTTCAACGACAACTTTATCACTCTCAATATCATTCGATGCATATCCGTACGATATGTTACTATATTGATGATGTTTTTTCCTATTGTTACCAAATGACGATCCTTTTTTTGATATTGTTTTTTTCGACTTATGATAATTGCTGTTGTAACTATTTCCAGGTGCGTCACCATTTTTGCTACCTCTTTTTTGATATTTGGAACCAAATTTTTTTAACCGATCATCATTATTGCTATGACGGTAATTTTTGTTGTGGCTATTGTTGTTATTATTATTATTATTATTATTATTCCGTCTTCCACGATACTCATTTGAATTACTACGGACGAGTGATTTTTCTGCGTGCGATTTAGTATTAAGCATACGATCCTCAAATAATGCAATTCTTTCTTTCGTTGCACCACCTTTTGCAAATTTTTGTTTTAAAAACTGTTCTTCTTGGATACGCTGATCAGCACTCTCAATTTGACATAACATTTTTAAAAAGTGAAATGCAAGCGATGGATAATTACATGGCATAGTTCCTTTAAGGCACTCCTTGCAACTGTCTGGGAAACGTTTATTCCAATCTGCATCATAAAAATATCTATTTTGTTTCTCAAATCGATGATATAGTTGATCAAAAACATCAGTTCTGTCAATTCTATTTTGGTTTATCGACCGTTCCCGTGCATTATACTGATCTCTTTTATACCTGCTATTTACTCCACCCCACCATTTATAATTTTGATTGCTGCTGTTACCCACGGGGACTTTACTTGACACTTTTCCCATGCCGAGATTTTCTAGTTTTCCTCGAATGCTATCCCTCATAAAACGAAAATGTGTTTTAATGGTAACATTTGCACCTAATTGTTTTAAAACATGTCTGCCACTACGAAAAACGATAGATTGTAGTCCCCACAAACATGCACCAGAATAATATTTTAAAGATTGATAATTTGGTAAAATGCTGTTGCTCTGAAACGATATATTCATAATAAAATTATTCATGTGACTTTCACTATTATCATGACTACCTTCAACGACTTTCAACAATCGAAATAAAAAGTAAATCTCAGATGCAACATCTAAAATAAAACCATTATAAATCAAAGCGGCAGTTAATAGACCAAGACGAAGACATTTTAATTGTAACATTGGTGATAATGCCATATCATTATTATCTAATTTCGTCGTTACCGGTTTCAAAATATTATCATCACTGAAACTGAAACGTGTCATATTGTTTGTATTTTTATTGTCTTTACTACCATTATCTTTATTTTTGGTATTACGCATTACATTATCAAATGATATATTATTACTATTATTATTATTATTATTATTTATGTTGACTATATTGAACAATTTTTTACCATTGTATGTTTTCATGTCAGTATCATTACTTTTATTAGAACGATCAAATGATGGTGACAATAAATTTCTTTCGCCAAAAATAGGAGATGCTGATTTTCGACCATCATTTTTATCACGAAATGATGGTGATAATAAGTTTCTTTGTTCAAATGGCGATATCGACTGTTCAGAATTCCCAGTTGGCGAATATTCATCACTATTATTAGATGATGGTCTTTTTATCTTTAATTTTACAGGTGTAAATGCATTTTTTGTTACATTAGATGGGGATGAAGTTAATACAATATTTATATTGCTGTGGGTAATAATACCGTCCTTCTCCTCCTTTAAAGCTGTATCATCTTGATTATCCCAATTTCGATCGGATATTTTAACAGAAGATGATGAAAGGTTGTTATTACTATCATCACTTAAACTTAAACGTTTTTCAAATTTACTTAAATCTATTACATTTGTGCTTTTATTCGATGGTGAAATAATAGTAGATGATGATAAAGATGATGGTCTAGATGACGATTGCAAAATGGATGGACTAGATATATTACCGCTTGATATAATTTTGTCTGTAATGGTTGGTGACATATTTGTCAATGTAATTCGTTTCTTTTTCTTCTTCCTTTTATTTTTCTTATTGTTGTTGTTGCTGTTGTTGTTGTTATTATTATTAGTTTTCTTTTTTTTTACAATATTTTCTGATAAATTATTTACAACTTTCACTTCATTTGAGTTTGTTTCAGAAGTATTCAATAATGATGGCCAATCCATATTATTTAACACACTCTCGGACTTATTTTGGTTCTTCTTGTCTCCAACATTTGTGCGAGGGGTTGAAATTTTGTATTTGTTACTAGATGTGGACGGAGATGCCATTTTTATGGAGGAACGTCGTCTTAATGTTTCGCTATCATTTCGTATCATATCCTCTATAAATTTACCAAGATTATGCATATTTGAATCTTTTAAAAATGTTTGAAATGTATTTTCATTGTTGGTTTTTGTGTCACTGGTGTCTATTTCAGTTGTATCGTCTAATTCTTTAACTTTTTCAAATGTATGTCCCATTAATGTTTTAAATTTTACCTCTCTGTTATGGAAGATAGACTTTAATACTTCCTTCAACGGAATTTTACCAATGGATATATCTTCAACACAACTTGCAATTTTCGTCTTCTCATCTGGTACAATGAACGTATCGTAGGTGATGACATCCATTGGTAAACACAAGATTATTCCTTTTGTATATATATATATATATATCGTTGAAGTGGGGTGGATAAAACAAAAAATATACGCACGCACAGTAAATTATAATATTAATTGTTTACTTTAGAACATCAAGAAGAGGAAAAGATTATAGATCGAATATATTTTTACATATACTTCTCACAACTTGTTCTTCGTAACTTATCGATAATAAATAAAAAAAAAACTATTAGATCTATTATTATTATTATTTTTTTTTGGTTTATTATTAATACTCATCACCATCATCATATAGGGGACATCTGCTGTACTAATGCTATTTCCATCCTATATTTGAAAATCTTTCTCACCAAAAGATATAATAAATACCAAGTATCAAAAACAACACCATCACAGCCACACCAGCATCACACAAGGCACACTGGCACACGGGTGCACACCTAGTATAGTGCATAAATCTAGAAGAAAGAGAATAAAAAAATAAAATTTATTTTTTAAAAAAAAAAAAAAACGATTTGCATGCATTTATTTCATATATTCTTGCAAAAGAGAAAACAAGTAACAAAAAGCATTACATAAAGTAATAAATACAACAATCCAAAAAATCGGATATCGTAATTAATAAATAAATGAAAGAGAACATTATAATGTCGGAAACACAACGTATAGCAATACAAGATAAATTCAATGAACTCTTTCGTTTGACTTGTAGGAATAATGATACTATCAAAAACAACAACCATTCAACTCGTATAAATAATGTAAATAAAAATAATCAACGAGTTCAACAAACAAAGGATACTTTCAATCAACTGTTTGACACCATATCGATATCAGTGCCATTATCTATAAAACGTAAACAAAGACGAAAGATAAATAATAATAATAATAATAATAATAATAATAGTATAAATTATGATATGGACGGTGGTGTATTACAAAGGAATAACGATGATATTATTGATGGTGTAAACGACGTAGTTACAACTGCTACTACCACGAATAACAATATCGTAAGAAAAGCAAATACATCAAACAAGCAAATTATTGATAGAAATAATAATAATGATGATATCGATGATAATGAAAATGGCAATAATGACAAGGATTTATTGACTATGTCTATTATATCAAACGCGATGACTTTACACGGCCAAGGTGGTGTTGGTGGTCATTTTTCAAGACGAAGTCTATCTAATAACAAATATTGCCCATTATGTATCAAAGGATCAAAGAAATTGATAGGTCATAAAGGAAAACATCAAAGTAAGGCTAAAAAAGTATTTGATCCTACGAAGGAATGCCCAGATTGTATTTCAGGCAGTGGAAGAATGGAGGGACACAAAGGTAGACATACTTTAGTTGAAAAGAACAAATATGAAGAAGGTGCACCCTGCCCAAAATGTTCGTTGGAAAGTGGAAAAAAAGCTGGTCACAGAGGAAAACATGTGATTGTAAAACAATTTGATTATGATGATAGTGATGATCTCGAGGATGATGATGATGAAGGAGAAGATAATAATTTTGACAACAGTTCCAATATAAATCAATATAGCAAACAGCAAATCGATATGCTGCCTGAATATGAAAAAAAGAGATTGCAAAACATAGCTAGAAATGAAGCGCATTTGAAATCACTTGGATTAGGAACTAGCAAAAAAATGTTTCGTGAAAAGAAAAAGAAAAAGCCATCTCGTAAAAAGCAGAAATTGAAGCAATCAACATTGAATTTGCCGCCTCGTGCGTTGCCCCAGCGAAAGCGAAATCAACCGAATTATTTTAAAGATGAACAGGCACGACAAATGAATGTAGACTCATCGACAATTGAAGATGATGATATATTTTCAGATGAGGATGAGGAGGACAATTACATTAGCGAAGAGGATAGGAGACAAAAACAAAACAGGAATGACGAGGAATGGTTAGGTGAAAGTGATGATGATGATGATGATGATAAAGAGGGGGAATATTACTATAATATAGAGGATGATGCAAAAGAAATTTCAAGCAATCGAGAAGCTAAAGCAAAAAAGAAACCAGAAAAAATAGAAAAGGTGAAGCGTAAACGTGGGCGCCCACGGAAAGGCGCAGGTCCGTCCGTGAATACTAAGGAAAAATTATTGAAATCACAAAATTCATTGATACGAGTCACGAAAAGTAAGAAAATCAATCAATTTAAACAATCCTATGAAAATGGTAGTTTTACCCAAATAGAAGGCGCTGGGATGAAATTTCTACGTCGTTACAATCTGATATCCAACAGCACACAAATACCTAAATCATCATTTCAAAATGTGAGGGAAGGAAATGGTTTAGGGCGGACGAAAGTGTTTGGTCAATTGATGTTACCACAAGGCAGCAGCGTCAAATTGTATAAATATTTAAGGCCAAAATTGGATCCAAATGGTCGTACTCCGTCACGATTTCAAAAAACTCATTTACTTGTTGCAAAGCA
>LT649307.1:0-40655 GCA_900128395.1 Stramenopiles sp. TOSAG23-2 | reverse complement strand
ATGGTCCTCCAAAACCCATTTCTCCCCATATCCATCACCACCATTAAGAAAAAAAAATATTATTCATAATAATAATATTTACAAACAAAACAAAAAACGGAAACCAATAGAAATGAAATATACTGCACCAGCACCCTTGTTGTCACCTCCTACGGAGAAATTATTGTTACAAGAAGGGCAGACGAAAACAGTTGGTATATTGAAAGATATAGACCAACGGCGACGTGCGGAACATCGACGGTTGGTAAATAGTCATAATGCAAGGGCAAAATCATCATCATCCTCAACAACAGCTAGTAGAACACCTGCATCTATGTTAACTCCAGCTGATATTTATGATGGGTTAGAAGAATTTGTTATTGGGCAAGAACGTGTGAAGAAAGTTCTTAGCGTTAGTATGCATAATCATTTTCAACGTTTGGAATATAGCCGTTTACAAGAGGAAAATTGGGCAGAACAACGATTTCAAGATCGGCAATATGCAGAGCAAATATATATTGAAATGCAACGTATAACTGATGAAGAATTGAAAGATGTAAAATTAAGTGATTATAAACATTTATATACAACGGAGAAGAAGAGGAAAAGTAGCAGTACAAGTAGTAGTAGTAGTAGTAGTAAAACGAAAATAATGAAGAAGAATAAGAAGAAAAGCAACAAGACGCAAAAAGTGAATGAAAGTATTGATGATAGTGCTGGGGAAGAGGAAGAGGATATTACAGCTACAGATGATTCTTATGATAATTTCTTTGGATTTAAAAATGGTGGTGATGGATATGGGGAGAAATGGGTTTTGGAGGAAGAAAAATATATGGATGATAAACGTTTATATGATTTAAAACGACGATTTGAAGCACATTCTAGATTGGGTATTACATGCAACGAATGGAATGAGGAGCGAGAAAAATGGTTAAATGATCATATGAATGGTGTGAATCATTTGGATAAAGGGAGAAAAGATTATTACAACAGTAAACGTAGTGATATGCAAGCACAACAACAACAATCTTTAACTTATGCATCGAAAAGTAATAATAATAATAATAATAATAATAACAGTAACGCAGGAGCATTTCAACCACAACAAGATAAATACGATGAAATGATGCGTAGACCAAGTTTAATATTGTCCGAGCAAAAAGCGAAAGAAGAGGCACGTAAATCATTTTTCGAATTGGATAAACCAAATGTATTAATTTGCGGCCCTACTGGTACTGGCAAAACGCTGATGGCTAAAACATTGGCAAAAATGGCAAATGTTCCATTGGTCATTGCAGATGCAACATCATTAACACAAGCTGGATATGTTGGGGAAGATGTGGAATCTATTTTGTATAAATTATTGCAAGAAGCTGATCAAGATGTAGCAAAAGCAGAGCAAGGTATTGTGTACATCGATGAAATTGATAAAATTGGAAAGCGTGGAAGAAGTGCTAATTTATCTCGTGATGTGTCTGGAGAAGGTGTACAACAAGCATTGTTAAAAATGTTAGAAGGTTCGATTGTCAATGTACCATTAAAACGCCGTCAACCAAATGCAGAAGTAGTACAAATAGATACGAAAAATATCTTGTTCATATGCGGTGGTGCATTTAGTGGAATAACAGATTTAATCGCAAAACGTACTGTAGAACGCGGTATTGGATTTAATGCTACAGTAGCTGCAAATCCATATAATGATGATAATAGTCATAGTAGTAGTCTTCATAATAAAAGTGTTGCTGAAAAGAAAAAAGCAACGGAGGAAATTACGAAGGAAATGAATACATTGTTAGATATGCTAGAACCATCTGATTTGAGTTCATATGGTTTAATACCTGAATTTGTTGGGCGTTTTCCATTAGTTACCAGCACCAAAGCATTGACGGAGGATCAATTTGTACGTATATTATGTGAACCTAAAAATGCATTGATTAAACAATATAAAGAATTGTTTAGTTTGCAAAATGTTGATTTTCATGCGACTGATGATGCATTGAGGGAATGTGCACAAATTGCAATCACAAAGCGAACAGGTGCACGTGGATTAAGATCAATCATGGAAAATTGTTTAGTAGATACGATGTTTGATGTTCCAAGTACACCAGATGTAAATGCGGTATATTTAGATGCAAATGCCGTGAGAGGTGAAGGTGAAGTGAAAATATTAAGTAATGAATTGACGTTGGAGAAATATTTATTAAATAATGAAGAACAAAATCAAGGAATTGTGGAGGAAGATGATGGTAATGAGGTACAAGAAGAAGATGATGATGATGATGACGGTGTGGAAGATTTATTAGAAGAAGCATCAAGTGTGTAATTTATTATTTAAAAGAGAAAGAAAACGCGCGCATGTGGTAGTCCGGATTAAAGTATTAAGAGGATGGAGAGTGCGAGAGAGGTACCATACATTTTTTAATTTTTTTTACTCATTAGATGTATATGTATTTTTTATAATATCATACAGGTAATTTTAAATATTAAATATCAGATACATTAATATATCATATATTATTTATATATACTCAATCTCTCCCGACTATTTCTTTCTTGTTCTCTTTTTCTCTATTTATGCAAAACACGCACACACACATAAGTCTCTTTCTTTTTATATTTGTTTTTGCGTTCTGTGACATTACATTTTTTATTTTTTATATATATATATGTTAAAAAATATAAAGTATGTTTCCCTGCATATAGCAGTTGCTAATATATTATTCTTAACCAGAAATTAAAATCATCCATGAGATTACCAAATAAAATAGTACTACAGGATAAACAGCTAATGTTTTTCGTTTTTCATCTATCATTTGTGAAATAAAAACTATCGATGCGCGTGTTGACCAAAACAAACATACGCTTGTAACTGTAACTCGCCAGATCCAGTTGGACCATAGGTAACAAAGTATACTGCCGATGTTCAATGGAAACATGCAATAGCCTAAGACGCAGACACTTTGAAAAAATGAAATTTTACCACCAAGTAATTGTGCATTAAATGTAACTACCGCACTACCGACCCAGAATATGAAAAATACAGAGGCAAACAATAGCATCTCTTGCCCTGTAGGCGCACCTACACTTAACACGATTGATAGGAGTAAGCACAATAGCAACGGACCCCATAGATCCCATTGCCTTAACTCGCGTAACGTTTCCTCTTGATTCGTTTGTGGCCGCAAGACAACACGTAATTTCACATATATTTTACGTAAATCCCGCATAATTGTTTCCGATACTGGTTCGTCCAAGGAACCAACAGATGATCCTAAAGTTTCCCCACGCGAGGTTCCCGTATCCATCTGTCCTGTAAATGCATTGTCCGCCATGATGATAATAATATATATACTATATATGTACTATATATATGTATTGATCCGTATTATCTCTTGTTTACACTTCGTCGATAGATCTATATCACATCGTTTCTTTCATTTATCACCATCAATTCAACTAGTTGTTTTTTAGTCATTTTTTTTTAACGACATATTGGGATTTTTAAGGGATTTTAGGACGTTTTAAGGGATTTATGGATTTGTTTCCGCTTTAGACTACCAAAAATGCCAGGTAGTGTGCAACATTTGGTGGAACCTAATTGGTACATTTAACACATGATGTGAGGTTATATTTATTTGCCTACGGTAGTTCATATTTTTGATATTTTTGATAGGAGGGCCATGTTTTGCATTAGTACAACAAATCAAAACACCAAAGATATTAATATGGAGAAAGAAAGAAGGTCTTCGTCATTGCACCATGTACACAATACGATGGTAGTATTACAAACGCCAATACCAGCGATAATAATACGGCACGTAGAAAATAACTTTCGTCAGATGAACAATACCAACAATTCATGTTTTGTTTTTTTTTTACGTAAAAAAAAAAGATAGATTAGATCCTGTACAATACGTATCGCACTATATGCATTTAAAGTTAGGGTCAAAGCAAGCAAACAAAAAAATCACAGCAAAACTATATACGCTATATACACGTGCACACGCATTCAATAATTAATTCACGCACATGCATGCATTACAATAATATATATAACATCTCGCATCACACACATTCATGTTCATATTATTATATTATAATAATTATTATAACGATTAACGATTACCACGTGGTGGTAGTTCAATTTACCGTCTATATCCCGATATAATTTTTACTGTGCCGGTAGAAAATTTTCGGTACAAATTTTTTTAATATACTTTAAACATTATATTACCTATCAAATGCACAAACTAATCAAAACCTCACACACGAAATTATTGAAAACCGATTAATTTGTGTATTTGATAGGTAATATAATGTTTAAGTATACTAAAAAATTTGTACCGAAAATTTTCTACTGGCCGGCACAGTAATAACAATTATATCGGGTATTTTTAGACCTTTTTATTTCAGGGTACTAAAACGTAAAAAGCTATATATATTTAACATTACGTACTATAGAGTGTATTTTTAATGGTATTTATATGCTATTTCTACATATTTTTAAGCTCTTTCCGATAACATGGACTCTGAAGGAGCTTGTAGATGATATATTTGATAGGTATTTTATATTATTTAATATATAATATAATACCAGGTAAGTACGAAGTGAACACCCAAAAAAAGGAATCGATTTATACGTTCATCATAATAATAACTTATACTTTCTTTTTTTAATTATTGGAAAGTTCTTTATATTTATAATTATATTTATACACTTAGAGAGAGTGCATGCACTGGCATGGGGAACAAGAGTTTTAACAAAGAAGATTAAAAAAAAAATAAAGAGATTAAGATTTATATATAGATTAAGATAGAAGAAGAAGAATATTAGAAAGAATGGATGCACCACCACCGCCGCCTCCACCACCTGGTAATTTTAATAACAGTACATTGGATGATTTAACAGCACCACCACCACCACCACCAGCAACGATAAGAAACTCAGCATTAAATATTGGTCCACCTTCAACAAATAGACCATCGTATGCACCTGATGAAGATAATGATACTCCACCTCCGCCGCCGCCACCGGGTCCACCAGGTCCGCCGCCATCACCACCAGGAACATCGAGAAAGATTAGCATAAGCGACACACGTCCTCCACCTATGAGGAAAAAATTACCATCAAGGGCTGGACGAGGTGGAAATCAACCGCCTGGACTAAAAATGGCATCCCCACCAGGTTTACCACCACCTCCAGGTCCACCTAAAGCTGCACCGCCACCACGACCGCCGGCTCCACCACCATCTATGTCGCCAGAAATGATAAACAATAGGCCGCCAAGACCGCCAGCACCGCCAGCATCTGTGCCACCTGCAATAAAAAACGATAGTCCACCAAGACCACCAGCACCTCCTGCTCCACCAGGATCTGTGCCACCTGCAATAAAAAGCAACAACAACAATCTGCCAAGGCCACCGCTTGTACCAACATCATTGCCACCAGCGATAAAATACAACAACAATCCACCAAGACCACCAGCGATAAAAAACAACAACAATTCACCTAGACCACCATCAATAAACAACAACAACAATCCACCTAGACCACCAGCACCGCCGCCGGCACGTCCACCTGCACCAAGACCACCACCACAAATGGCAAGACCACCACCTCCCAAACCAAACAAAGCAGATTTTCTTGCTGAGTTAAAGAGAAAAACATCAGGTAAAAAAATAATAACATCATCACCAATAACAAATGTAAAAAAAACACCAACAACATCATCATCTTTTAAAAAGTCTTCATCACCAACAAAAACTTTTACGAAGAAAACTGTAGCTGTCGATGATGAAAATAATGATAATAATAACGATAATAATAATAATGACAATGCCGGGTCATTGAAACGACGTATTGAACAATTAGAAAAAGAAATGAAGGCAAAAGATTTAGAATTAAAGCAAACCAAAAAGCAAAACGAATTGTTGAAAAAGGAAAAACAAATATTAGATGATGATTTAAAGGATGAGAAGAAAAAAGTTACTGAACAAATGGAAGAAATTGAGAAATTGAAAAGTGCTTCTACATCATCTTCAGCAAGTAAAAATACAGATGACAATAGTGATAGCGATGATGATGATTGGGAAACAGGTAATGATGATAATGATGTTGATGAGGAGAAAGTGAAAGAAATGCAACATAAAATTAGAAAATATGAGCGAGAATTAAAATCATTAAAGAGTGGTAATAATAACAATAATAGTAATGCCATAACATTGACAGGATCACCGAGTGATAATAGCAATGTTGAATCATTAAAAAAGGCATTAGCTCGTGAAAGAAAGGAGAAGGAAAAGGCTTTGAAATTAGTTATTGATTTAGTTGGAAAGAAACGTTTTACCAATATATTAGATTCTGGTAAAGATTTAAAAACTGTTAAGAAAATTATTCGTCGAAAAATTAATCAAGCATCATCAAGTGAAGGCAATGTTCCATTAGAGGCAAAATTTAAACCTCATGTTGGTCAAGGAGCGTGGTGGAGCACTAGGTATATGGATGAAGTTCAAACTGAAAGTGCAAAACGATCAACAAGAACTTCTCCAAGATCAAGAAAGTCTCCAAGATCGCCAACTAATAATAGTAATAATTATAGCAGAACAACAACAACGTCCCCAAGATCGCCAACTAATAATAATAATAATAACAACAAATCAGGTAACAATACTACTGCTTTAGCAGAATATGAAAAATGGATGCGTGTCGCACAGAAACAAAAAATGAATGCCCATGCAATGCAAGCACCATTTGTTGGAGGAGGTCGTCGGCAAACATATTTTAGTAACATGAGAGATGGGCATAACGACAAAATGATACGAATCAATAGTGCAGGTAAAGATGCTATCATCAAAGCTGCTGAAGCATATAAGAAAGCAAATCAGTGGGATTAAAAATTTTTAGCATATATATATTATACGAGAATAATTTATTTTTTTAAAATTTACTCATAACCCCTACCTCCAAATTTCGGGCTCTCACGCGTTTACGATAGTATTACGCTTGCGGACAAAACTCCTAAAACAGGTAAAATAAGTACGAAAATGTACCGTAGCATTCACCACACCGGTTTGCCTATCATATTGGACCGCTTAAAAATATCCGCAACTGGTTCATTAGCAGGTACACAGTATCGGTTGTTTTTTTATTCGGTCGGGAGGATGCCAAAAATAGCTTTCACATTACCATAGCAATACGACTATACTATTGTATCCGAATCGGTGAAAAAGAATCCGCATTCGATAAGAATATGCCGCTCAAGTAACATATTACCTAGAGTCAAGAAACCTGCGGCCTATGTGCGCGTGCGTTGCTAGACTACCCGCTGTTAGACGAGCAAAGAGTCTAAGCAAGTTCATGTTTTTGTTTCTTGGAGGAGAGGCGAGACTATGGGAAGGCTGTAGTCTGTTTCCCTATGTGTTAGGATTCTGGATGGTGTGGCAATGCTATATGGTTTGATGTCTGAAACATACAGGGGCATACCGTTAAACGAGGAAAGTGGCTGGAAGGAAAAAGGATATTTAAAAAAGTGGGAGGGCACCCTGTTGGTTTACAGTGTTCTAACTAACAACAATACAATATATATAGTTACACAAGAAACAAACTAACTAAAGCAGAAACGTCAAAACAGACAAAGAAAAGTGAAAGAAGAAATAAAACAACCAACGAATAGATATAGAATCTACTGCGGTGTTGACATTCACGTGCGCGGTATTTTAAAAAAGTAAGAGGATATTTTCAACGTAGTTTGAGAATAGTTTTGATCGGGACGAGCAAGTATTTTGTTTGTAACCAAGCACCAGCTACGTATAGATAGAATAGTAAACAATACTTTGAAATAATAATAATTCAAGAAGTTTGAGAAAATTCGGTTGTATTGTATTTGTTTTCATTTTCTTTTTACAAAAGCACAAAGAACAAGTAGAACGATTATACCATCCGGGGAATGAAATTGATATGTACGTCTTTGATTGTTTTATGTGGGCTGTTTCACGCCATTGCTATTGGCAACGAAAGGCGTTTTATAAGTACACGTGGGATTATATTCAGGAACCACAGACAGGATCCCGGTGTATTTGATTCCATAGAAATGTTAGGAAGGAACAATGCAATTAGTGCTAGTAGTTCAACTGGAATAGGTACAATGACAGGTGCATCTGGGGCTACAATAAACAAAAAGGAGAAGCATGTAGGTCCTCCATGTCCACCTGGATCCGGTTATGATACTGGCATTCGAATCGATGGAACATGTGAAAAAAAAAAGTTAGTTGACTCCTTCAACGAATGCAAAAAATATGTACAAGAAATGAAAGACACGCTTAAGATGGATGTGCGTTTTCGAGACAATGCTATTAAAACGACTGCATATCCGACCGGGTGTCTTTATCTCAGACATTTACAAGCATTTGTGTATAACGAAGCTCTCACAAGCCGAGCTTTGTGTACTGAAACATTTCAATGTATTTGTAAACCAGACAGGAATAAAGCGTGCACTAAATGTCCTTATGGAACTTATAGCAAAGGAGGAGTTGGAGCAGCCTGTACTATATGCCCTGAAGAGAGACCTTTTACAATCACTAACCAACCATCACAATCCATTTCATCATGTGTACATAAAAAGAATACCAAGCGATGTGAGGAGGGACGTGCTATATATGGCAGTGCTGGAAAACATAAAACGTCCCATACGAGGCAGGAACGGTTGGATTATTTTAGATATTATATCCGACATCCGTGGCCTTGCGTTGAGCCTATTCCAACTAAAGAAGTGTGTATTGATGCAGCGTGGCAAAACAGAGCGAAAGATAACAATACGGGCTTTAGCCATACTATATATAAAAATATTCCTTATGGCTGTACCTACATAAAGCATTTACAGAAATATGTATTTAAAGACCCTCCTGGCAAGGGAGACAACCTCCAAAGGACGCGATCGATTCAAAGGCCAATTCTATGTAGTAAAGAGAATCAATGTATTTGCAGCGCTGATACCTGCCAGCGATGCCCCCCTGATACGTACAGCACTGGTGGGCCTCTTCTACCTACATATAGTCTCCCTAGAGGAGTTTTGTCCGCAAGCGTAATACTATCGTAAACGCGTGAGAGCCCGAAATTTGGAGGTAGGGGACACAGCACAGAAACATTAAGGTTTTCTGAATATCGACGAGGGCGCACAGTTTGTAGACTGTACTGTACTGTATTAGTCGGGAGGAGGGCTTAATCTAAATTCCTGGCCATTACCATGGCTTTCCCGAGCCGAGGCTTTCCAGCTTTCTGGCTTTGTCTAATAGAATAATAGTAAGTCTAATAAGGGAGTCATTCTAGATTTAATTAAAAGACTATACTAAACATAAGAACTCACAAACTCACGAACTCACGCTAATAAAGCAGCGGATGGTGTAGTGGTGTAGTCCTCGATCAAATACAGTATTCATAATCTGTACTATAATATTATAAAGAATAGGAGAATATAAATAGGTGATCGGTGATTTAGATTCGGAGATATTTTTCTAATTATGATATTATATTTTATAGTTTTGCAATTTTATATAGCAATTTTTTTAGTTTTTAGTGTTATTGTAGGCCTATGTACCATTAGAAATTAGTGGACAAATTATAAAATTAAAATCCTGGAAGAACGAAAAAATCGAAGAAGAAGAAATAAAAAAAAATTAAAATTATTATTATTTAGTGCATTAATACAAATATTTAATATTTTAATATAGTATGGCTTGTGAACATTAACCCTTTCATTTACTATATATACTTATATATATATATATATATATATTCGTTAATTGGTTTGTACGTGTGTGTGTGTGTGTGTTTTCTTTTTTTGGTAACGACAACAAAAAGAAGCTCACAAACAAACAAAAAGATGTCAAATGATCGAGGACATCATATTGAAATCACCGAAGATGTGATGGATTATTTACCAGTCGAACTATCAAATTTATTAAAAGAAAGTTATTTACATTCTGAAAACCTTGATAGTTCTAGTATTGATATGCTTAGTTCCATTACTTCGCTTGCTGGGTTGAAGAAACATGTTGAAGGTATTAGTATACAAATCAACAATGGCAATGCTTATGGAATATCAGGGACAAAGAAAACATCAAATGCATCTGGAAATAATAATACGTCGAGGAAAAAAAAGAAAAAAAAGAATACAAGTAAAAAGAAAAGTATCAGTGAGAAACAAAAAGTATTAAATTTAAGACTTTATGCATCTGTTAAAATACATAATCTTGATGGCATGAAAAAGATCCTTGAAACGACCAATGCTGATGTAAATTACATCCACGATTTTGAAGATGTTTCATTTCAATTTGAACAAAAAAAATCTAAAGGTATTGCCACGATTGATGAGAATAAAAAGCATGAATTGCAAATTAATAATACGAAGTTTGAAACATGTTTAATGACAGCTATTGATCAAAAACATATGGATATAACTGAAATTCTTGTAAATGCTGGTGCCAATGTCCATTATCAAAGCCACCTGGATGGATATACGCCGTTTCTAATAGCATGTTATCATGGCAATGCAAAGCTAGGTGAATATTTATTATCTCATGGTGCGAAAATAGATGTTAAATTAAAAAATGGACGAAATGCATTGCACTTATTAATAACTTGCCGTGGGGCAAGTCAGCGAAATGCACTTCGCAATGTGAATGAGGATGATAATGGCGAAGGCGATAGCAACATCACATTGCAGCCAATGAAATTGTTCAAACGGCTATTAAATAGAAACAAGTTATCTTATGGGTTTTTGAATGCACAAACAAATGATAATTGTGGTGGCCACTTTTCATCACACATGTTGACACCGTTAGACATGGCTATTATTTGGAATGAAATTGAAATGGCTAAATTATTAATTAAAAAAGGTGGAAAATTTAATGCGATGAGAAAACATGCTAATCTTGGTCATACTAGATTTAGTAAAAAGGCATTGGAAATAGAAAAAGAAGCTGGCAAAGAAGCAGCACGTGTCATGCAATACATTGAATTAGCATCATTACCAAAAAGTAGCAATAAAAATAAGAAGAAT
The DNA here is from genome assembly GCA_900128395.1 of Stramenopiles sp. TOSAG23-2. Lineage (NCBI taxonomy): Eukaryota > Stramenopiles sp. TOSAG23-2. The sequence goes on along the minus strand of LT649307.1, from coordinate 29,619 downwards.
AAGAGGAAAAATGGTAACAATAATGGTGCAGTGGTGGTAGAGAATAAAAATGAAAACGAAGACGATAGCAACAGTAATAGTATATTAACAAAAGAAGATATCATTCAAGGATTATTGATCGACCCCGAGCTTCAGAAGCATGTCACTGCTCCTGCGAATAATGCAAAAAAGAGAAGCAAAAAAAAGAGTAAAAAGAAGAATAGTAATATGTTGGACCTATTAACAGAGGGTAAGCACGTTCGAAATAAACACAATGATTGGGATGGTTTTGTACTCAAAAAACCTGCTAAAGATGATACGATGGTGAAAGTCGAAACGGGGAATGGAGTGAGGTTCTTCCCTATTGAAGCGTGTGAAATTATTTCTAAAGATATATCGAATCTAGAACAGGTGCTGCAAAGCGTGGATATGGGTTTAAAAGGGAAAAAGAAACGGGGCATACGTAAAGTAACGACACATTATGATAATGTGGAGATTGAAGAGGTATACGAGGAGGATGAAGATGAAGAAGACGAACCATTTCAAGGTGGGAGAAAAAGAAATAGCAATGATCGACGTAGTGGAAACAGGAAAATTTTAAGAGGAAATGGCTCGAAAGATGATGAAAAGGAATCGTTTCCAGAAGATGGTGGTCCAGATGTTTCGATCAAAGGCGTAAAATTTCATTTACCAAAACCGTATCAAGATATGGCAAAGGATATGGTAAAAAGATTTGATGATATTGCAAGGCAAAATGCAGATGAGCTAATCAAAGAATTAGATGAAGAAGATGCAAAAGCAGAAAGAAAAAAGAAAAAGAAAAAGAAGAAAAAGAAAAAGAAAAAGAAAGATGATGGGAATAAAAACGATGTTAGCAATAACAAAAATAAGTCGAATGCAAATGATACGAACAAAACAACGAAAAACAGAAGTGATGGTGGTAAAGTACAGAAGGAGCCAACAACGGCAGGGGAAGGGAATGGAACAAATAAAAAAAATAAAGGAAAAGTCAAACATGTCGAGGAACAAAAATCAAATACCAAAGTAGCGTCAAGTAAGGTTGGAGAAACAAAGAAAAATACGAAGGTGAAAAACAATAGTAGAAGCAACTTACAAAATGATGATGGTGGTGGCAAAAGTGATTTCGATGGAGATGATGATGACGACGACGAGGACGACGATGATGATGATATCATGGCACTAGCTGGATGGGCATCGAATAAAGCGAATAGCAAGAAAGGTACGTCGAAAAAGAATTCGTCGAAAGCGAAGAAAAGTAATGTTCCAAATTCGCCAGATCGTAAAAACTTTCATCTTGAGTTAGACAATGAAACGGATTACTTAGTCAATGCTTTATATGATCGGCAAACGTATGAAGGTCCTGGAGGTTTATATTTGAAACATTTTGAAATTTCACAAACAACAAAAATCTTAGTTGATGTCGATGATGAAGACGAGGATCAAGAAAAGGGTCTTGAAATATTGTTAGGTGGTGTGAACGGTGGTAGATTAAAGCTATTATCAAACAAAAAAATGTCTTCACATGCATTTCAATATTGTAATTTAACATTGGAAAAATTGGGCGCAACAGTCAGGCTTCAGCCTGCTGGTGAAAAGATAGAATTATTTAATGTGAACAACCGCCGGGTTGTTGATACGAACCGTGTTAATTTATGGCATTCTTTTAATGCTTCGTTTGATCCAAATGAAGCAGCATCTTCGACAGATGTGCAACAACACGCGCACAAACGAAGTAATGCAACGTCATTTAGCGGTAGAAACACATTTAAGACAAACAGTGGGAATAATGCACACGATAATCGTTCATCCTATAGTAATAGATCGAAATATCATAATAATAAATACAATAGTAACAGCAGGCCATCTAATCGCAATAATAGTTTCAATAGTCATAATAGATATGACGACAGGAATCCAAAAAATAGATATGTTGAACGGCAAACGAGTACAAGATCTTCCGGTGGTAATAATAATAAGTATGAGAGCGGTAACGACCAACGAAAGAATCGCAGTCCGCACAGCAGCAAACAATCTTCTCCATATTCATCCCCAACCTCTTTGGTACAATCTGCACCTAATTCACCTCCACAGCAAAACTTAAAGCAGCGTGCAGGCAATACGAACGAAAGAGAAAGCAGTATTAAATACGCGGAGTCTCGAAAAAAAGAGCACCAAACGCGGAAGCTGAAAATAACCAAGCGAAGTGTTCGTGAACCACTAACATTAGATGAAGATTCCAAAGAAGAGGATAATGTTACATCCCCAATAGCGTCTTCTTCTGTGTTTTTGCCTGAGTCATCAGGCATTAGAAGTAATAAGGATGTAATGTCAATTAACAATTCTGATAGAAAAGTCTCAAGACAACAACACGTGGAAACAAATCCGAAACAACGACAAGCACAATATCACAATAATAGCATCAGGAAACGACAGCAGCCGTCGCAAGAACAACAATTTCAAACACTTCAAGCTATCGAAAGTAATATGCTTAGTAATAGTGGAGATCCAGGTGTTGGAGAAATGCAGCATCCACAGCAACAACAGAGCATGCAATCAAATAACATGCAACAAATGCAACTGGAGCAACAGCAACAGCATCAACAATATTTCAGTGGACGGTTAAGGCAAGAACAACAGCAGCAGCAAGAACAACAGCATCAAGAACCACATCAGCATAGACGTGGTAATAATGATTTTGATCAAAGTAGACGCATAATGTTACAACAGCAAAATCGTAACAATGCGAACAACGATGTGCCATCGCAAATGATGCATATGACTTCACAAGTTTCTCAACAGCAAATGGACTATATGGATCGTAATCATTCATCAATTAATAAGCAACAACATCAGCACCAACGGCAACAAGAAGCTTCCTCTCAGCACCACCACCATAGAAATTACAATGGTCACAACATTCCACCATCTATGCAACGGCAACAAGTACGTCGTAGCAATAATGCAAGCTTGTCTTCACAAGGAAATGGTAATTGGAATAATATTTCATCTACTCAAATGCCAATGCAGCAGCGACAAATGATGCAACAAAACATGCAAAGAATGCCAATTCAACAGCAACAACAATTTTACCCTGGTAATATAAATAGTAGAATCAATAATTCAAATATGCAACGAAGTGTATCCGAGCCATTGCAGCGACCGCAAGCGTTACAACAGCAGCAAATGGAAAATGTTATGAATTCAAACGGTAATAATAATTGGAGTAATTTAAGTGATAATGGAGGAGGTAATAATATTCCGAGAAATCTGCAACACCAAACTATGGTAAATACGAATAGTACACAAAATATAATGTGGCAACAGCAACAACATCAACAACCACATCTTAACACACGAGGTAATTTAAATGCAAAAAATCGTCCACCGCCTGGATATGGAAACGTATCGGTTTCCACAACTATGGAAATGCAGCAGAGGCAGCAAATACCTTTAACACAAACGCCAATTGGTGGCAGTGGTTTTAGTGGCAATAACATGGTAATTCCCATGGCTAGTTCAAATATTGGCGATAATATGATGAATAATAGTAGCAATAACAATTATGGTGGTATCTCGAGTAATGACAATCGTATTATACAACATCAGGAGCAGCAATTACCGTTGGGTGGAGTTGGAAATACTATATCGACTTCTTTGTGGGGTGATAATAATCCAGGAAGCAACGACAACGGATCAAACGGCGCAACCAATTCGAGTTGGTCATTAACAGGTGGATCAAATGTTTGGTAAATTTATTTGGAAAGAGAGATACGAACGTGGTCACGCATGTTATGATGAGAATTTACTCTGGAGAATATATACGTATCATGTCATTACAAGATGGTTCGTACGGCTTCGTAGTAATCATAATGCTGTTTTAAAAAATATTTGTTGGTTATAATTTAATTTACGCATAATTTATTGTTTTAATTTACTCATGATAATTCCTACTCTTCAAAAGAATATCAATATGATACTTTGTATGATACGATAATACGAACACATAATGATACAATATCATATCATACAAGAATATTCACAATTCGTACACCATGTGATATATGTATGTGTGTTAACGTTTTTTACGCTTCAACGTCGTCTTGTTTTTGCTCCGTCATTTCTACTTCTTTCACATTGTCACTTGAACTTTTAACTTTTTTATCGCTTATCATATCTTGTGGATTTTCATTTCCATGTAAATGAGATAATTTTAAAAATACCTCTTCCAACGTTGTTTCTGTAAATCCCCAATCCGTTACGCCAACACTATCTTTTTGAGTAACAATTTTTTCGAATGCATCACTTACAATGACATCTTTACGAGAAATTTCATATTTAAATGTACCACTAATTGGTTCTTCCAATAAGGTTGCACTAGGAAACATTCCTGTCATCCAGCTGTGAATTTCATCACGATTTGAAAGATTTTTAATTTTTGTTGAAACAACACACGTATAACCTTTTCCAAATCTTCGTTTTAAATCATAAGCAGGTCCTAAGCACAACAATCTACCGCCTGACATAATTCCAAGATGGTCACACAATACATCAGCCTCTTCCATACTATGAGTAGTCAAGATAACAGATTTATCTCTTTTTGCTTTACTAATGACATCCCATAACTGCCGTCTTGATGCTGGGTCAAGTCCCGTTGATGGTTCATCCATATAAACAACTGAAGGATTTCCTACAATTGAATTTGCAACCGATAGACGCCGTTGCATCCCCCCGCTAAATCCAGCAGCACCACGATTTTTCAAACTAGGCATTGCGAGATTGACTGCTTCCAAATTGCGTTTCACTTCATTTTTCAAAGCTGCACCTTTCTGTCCTTTTAAACGACCGAAAAAGTATTGATGACTCTCCGCCGTCAACTCTCCCCATATTATATTATGCTGCGGACAAATACCCATCTCAGAATATATATTTTCCATATTGTTCTGAATATTGTATTGACCAACTAGTCCAGTACCAGAGGTAGGTGGAAACAGCCCTGTCATCATATTGATAACGGTCGTCTTACCTGCACCATTATGACCCAACAACCCAAAGCATTCACGTCGCTTTACTCCAAATGAGACAGAACGAACTGCCGTTTTTGCTGGCGCATTTCCAATTGGAGCAAACTTTTTATGTAAGTTAACAACTCGAAGTGCGTCAGAAGTATCTTCGCCATTTCTCATGGTACCAATGATTCTTTGATGTTCTGCTTCAACATCTGGTGGTAACTCGAGACCACTTTCGATTTCACTGGCTGGTAGCTTTTCAAGTTTATCAATATTTAAAGCATCTTTCTTTTTCTCTTGTTCATTGCCAAACACATCTTCCATCCAAAATTGTTTAGTAAATATGAATAATGGATGGCGAGTAGTACCAAATCCCACGGCTAAAACTTGCTCCAAGTACCATCGCAAAAACATCCATACAAACCAATGCCCAATTAAATAGTTCAATCCAATTCCTATCGTACCATTATTAATCTGAGTCATAGTCTCCATCGATATTTTAGTATTGGTTGCAGCAGCTAAAGTTAGTGTATTCGATAATCGAATCATGACAAATGGCGGCACCATCATCATAAGCGTATACGAAGATTCTGTGGCATTTGGGTTCCCTACAATGGAATAAATGACAGTCGATCCAATGTAAATACAAATCAAGATAAACATAAATGTCATAGTTTGAGCCATTCGAGTTGTTTTAAAGCATGTTGCCAAAGTCATGAAAAATGCTACTAAAACGTTTCCCCATACGAAGAAAAAAGTTAACATCACTCCATAATCGTGCAAACGGAACAAATTTGTTTTCGCAATATATCCAAAAAGAGAAATTATGAAGCAAAGTAACATAAATTGCCCAAGGAAATAAAAGTAATTCACCCAGAAGTAAACCGACATCTTTAAACCTTGCATTTTCATTATGATTTTTAACTTTTGCTCTTTTTCATACGCTAATAAAACTGTCATAGAATATCCGTAAACAATCATGAAAAATGGCATAAATGATTCCATGAAAAAATCTACAATACTCAATCTCAAGAAACTAAAAAGCAACGCTGGACAATCCAACGGAGTCTTACCACTTTCTCTATCATCTAGCCACTCATCGCGATTACATTTGAATTTCACTGGAAATCTTTGTGTCATCATAGAAGATTGTATGTCTTTTTGTTTTCTTAAAATTGCATTATTGACCCATTGACTTAAAGCCATCCAATTTTGGGTATCAACTCTTTCTGTTGCAGTTGTATTGTGATAAAGTGTGTAAGAATATTGGCCTTTGGCATCGTCGTATTTCTTCCAGTCAATTGCAGCATAATCCGCATCATAATAATGCCAGCGGTACCCAAGTGTCTTCTGTTTTTTAACCAATTCATCATATTCAGGGCCTACTTCTCTTCCATTCCAACGTTTATACAAAGCATCATCTAGTGCTTCCGTGTTAGCAACATTTTCAAACGATAGACCTCGAGCAACATCCAGGTTTAACATTAATGAACAGAAATTATCAATTGCAAAGTCAGTTGGAGAAGTCGTATCTTTTGAAAATATTTTTGTTATGTTTGATTTTAAATGCTTATCACCAAAAACTAATTTTTGAAACACTGACATTTCTTCTCGTCGAATGGATCTACAAAATGCTACTGGACCACCTGGTGCACCAGTTTGATAGCGTGTAAAATTCTCATATGTTGTTTTATTAGTTGTTGTATTATATCCTACAGGATGTTCCTCTATTACTATAGTCAACCCTGCTTTGTTCAATTGATCTTTAATTGCACCTAAGAACTGGCTAACACCTTCATCTAAAATTGGCTCCTCAGAAAACATTTGACCATACGAAGAACCTGGAGGATTTGTTGCTCTCATATTTTCATAGACACCAGTTGCTTTTATGGTTCCCTTCGCTGTTGCTATTTTGCCTGCTATATTTTTTCCGTTGTTATCAAGTATCTTTGCAATCTCTACCATAAATTCTTTGTCACATGCAATTTTTTTATCTTTAATTTTCAAATATATATCATAATATTCTTGTTCCTCTTTTGTCAATTCTAGCATTCTCCTACCTTTGCTATCACCATAGCGCTCATGTGTTTGTAATCGACGTCGTGTTCCTTCTTCTGGCAAACATGAAGATAATGGGTTCGATTGCTGAGCTAAACTTGCTTCATCAGCCGCTTCAGCTTTTGCTTTTACTTTATTTACTTCACGGCATTCCTTCTGGCATTTGTTATCACCTCGTCGCTCAGAGCAATACGAGTTGCTTGCCCCACGTCCTTGAGCTTGGCATCGTAAAGCAGCATTGTATTCTTGTACACATTTGCTGGATGCAATTAAAGTTCGAAATTTTTGGTACACTGATTTGACTTCTGGATCCTCAGTGATTGTTCGCGTTGGTCCAGTACCAGCTGAAGTTGATAAGATTTTATCAAATCTTGGTTTCTCAATTCCGTCGAAACAAGTACGATCTCCAGATTCGTCAGTACCACAATTTGGATTAATGCCAATACCACCAAAGCCGTAATAATCAATTTCACCAACTGTTAATGGAACAGATTGTTTAAATTCATATTGGTCCATTAAACGTTTTTCAACGCACGTCAAATTGTAACCTTTTTCTTTGCAATCTTTGTATTTCACACCGGTACCACAAAGAGTTTCTTCTCGAATTAATGAAACTAAAAGTACTTCAATTAGAAAAGCAACTAAGCAGATGAAAATAGGGAAACAAATATTAGCTAACAATTGGCATTTGTGTTTTCTTTGCCATTGTAATGTTTTAATGCATAAAGCTTTGGCTTGAAACGAGACGGGAACCCTTGTGCCACGTATCCTTTCTTTCACATCAACCTCCAATTTATTAGCGTCAGTCGCTGCTTCATTTTTTCCTTCCTCTTTTGGAATTTCAACTTGAAAATTGATCACACCCGCTTTAATATGCTCATCAGTAATCGTCAAATTATGAGTACGGCCCCATTGATCTGGAGTAGCAATAACAGCGCCTGCAGTTACTTCTAAGCCAGCAATTGAACATTGTTGTGTAATATATTGCTTAGTCACACCTGGAATAAAATGATCACGTTTTGAAAGTTCCAAGAAGACCTCTTCAAGAGTTGAAAGCCCAACTGAAAAATCACCAATACCAAATTCTTCCTTGCGTTCTTCCAATGCCTTGAAAAAAGGTGTCATTGTCAATTCATTTTCCACTTTTGGAAGTGATAAGAAAAGAACAGGGCCTTGGTTTTCTCCACGAGGCACACGACTTTCAACTGTGCAACTAACTTTTAAGCCAAGATTACTGTCTTCAAAATTTTTTAAAAATTCTGTTGCTTCTTTCTCTTTCAGCGGATTGTCAATGAAAACCGTCATTTTGTAACCAGAGCCAAAACGTTTTTTCAATCTCGTCGATGAACCAAATGCTTGTATTTTCCCATGGCTCATAACACCAATATTGTCACCAAGAACATCAGCTTCTTCCATACTGTGAGTTGTTAGGACAATAACTCGACCTTTCTTTGCTCTTTGAATCATATCCCATACTTCACGGCGTGTGACAGGGTCCATTCCAGTCGTTGGTTCATCTAGGTAAACAACTTTGGGGTTACCGATCAATGAGATAGCAATTGATAAACGCCTTTGCATACCACCACTATATGCACGAGCAGGCGTATTGCGAACTTTTGGATCATCTAATAACACATCTTTGAGCCTTTGCTGTGTCTCCTTTGCAACTTCCTCCTCGCTCATTCCACGCAAACGACAAAAAAGTTCTAAATGCTCCGCTCCCGTTAAACCTGGCCATAAAATATCGTGTTGTGGACAAACTCCCATAATTTGATTAATTGATCTCATTTGTGTCTTGGCATTGTAACCAACGACTAACCCGGTTCCTTTTGTAATTTCTAAATTGCCAACTAACATATTAATCGTAGTCGTTTTTCCTGCTCCATTGTGACCAAGCAGTACAAATGCGGAATCTTGTTCTACTCCATACGTAATTTCATCAACCGCTTTGAATCCCTCACCAGAATTACACATACCAGCAAAGAAGGTTTTCGAAAAGCCTTCTAATATAATAGCAGGTGCAGAACCCTCTTCCCAATCTCGGTTCATTATGCGATTTGCCTCTTTTGTTACATCTTCATCTTCGCCCTCTTTTGGTATATAAGTCGCGTCAGTTTGTTTTGGAATGACTGCACGTTGTCCACACCAATATCGTGGATTCAAGAAGAACACAAGTGATTTTCTGCGGCCATATGCGTTTGGCAAGACATTGTCGAAATACCATGCGAGTAATAAATGATATACTATCATGATTAGTTGATATGTGAAGAAATTTTCAAAGCTCCATTCATTTGCATCTTCGGATGGTGGCAAAACATTGTTGAATCGATCAACCCATTCCATTCCAGTATTACTTTGCCCCGATGAGGCATCAATAAGCTTCTCTAATCCGCCGAAGAAAAGTGCAGCTGGTCCAAATGCAGGGACGATTAAAAGGGTATCACGAATAATTTTCACGGGATCCGTTGCACCACTTGAAAATGAAATGGTAAACAAGATTGGTCCAAATAAATAGCAAATGCAAAAGTAAAGCAATCCAAATGATGTCGCCGTTTCGACTTTCGATGACAAAGATGCCAGGCAAAATCCAACTGCAGTAAATGAACATGCACTGAGCCAAAAATGCAAGAACGTTAAACCACCTGATGTTTCATGAAATAATTCAAGATTAAACATAAGGCCAAATAGCATTAAATTCCCAACTACTACAAGATTTACCAAGCAATCAAATACATACCATGTTATCCAATACAACGAATCGTACATTCCAACTTTTTCCATTGCATATCTTAACTTATGTTGTTTCTCTTCGACGATTAAATACATTTGAACTACAAAATTAAATGCAGCTGCTATAAATAGCAATGTCGCACCGCTATCACGAACAGCATCGTATCCAACTAATATCGCCGGATGAGGAAAATTTTTATACTCTGTTTTTACATATGCTTCTGACATATTGTAATATCTTAAAAGCGCCGTTTGTACTAACATTTGCATTGGAGCACGATACTCAATTTCCATTGGTTCTGGATCACTACCAAAAGCAGAGAAAAAATTTGGTTCCCCAGTTTGATTCATTTGTATGGTATATTCAAACGTTTTCGTTGGGATCCCATCCCCAGGTGCAAACATACTAGTAGAAAATAAATCATCGCCAGATGGTAAGTGCAATACCAGTCTAGTCTTATTTTCATTTGCCAACAGCCATTTGTTTACATTACCAGTAATTCCGAACACTTTCCCTTCAGGAATGCCACTTGCTTCTCGCATTGATTTAACAAATTTATCTGTAGCTGCGGTCTTCGGTGCGTATGCAAAATCATAACATTCTTTTCCCTCATATGGAGTACAAGTAGGAACTGTTGATGGTTCAATTGGTTTAGGATGCTCTACAAATTGGATCTCTTGCACGCCACTTTGATTGATTTTGATAGCTTCGGATATGATGAATAGCACAATTAGGAACAACGGACCAACAAATAGTTGTGCAAGTGTTGCACCTACATTTCGTTTTTGTACTAAGAAATTTTTTCGCATTAACGCACCAAATTGTGCCACAATTTTCTTCCCTGTTGATGCTTCTGCATTGATCGCAGTAGTTACTGTTGGTAACCCAGCTTTAGAATCTTTCACTTCCGCCATGTTTTTCTTTCTTTCTTTCTTTCTTATTTTTATTTAAATATATAAACTATCTAAATATATAAAACAAAAGTTATAATAGTATACTAACGTTATAATATTGTTTCTTCAATGTATGCTGGTGTATATATCTATTTTGTCGTAGTATAAATTAATAAAAAATCTCTCATTTTGTTTTTAGAGATTGAAGTGTTCAATAATGCTGTGTACGTGCTATTACAAATTATTTTGGTGCAAAATTAATTTAATTAGAAATTACATTTGATTGTGGAGATTTTTCCCGTTTCGACTAGTGAACTTAGAACAAAAATATTGTTAATGACGTATAAATTTCAATAATAAGCACATAAGCGTCGTATAGAACCTGTACTTTTTTGATACGAAGAGCTTCTCACCACAGTCACAGTACTACAAAACTTGGCGATTCTGATAGCAGTTCTATAGCATTATAGTATAGACACAGGGGGTGTTATCCATTAAGCCACAAAGGTACCAGGTACAGTCAGTACAGTCCAACTACAAAGTGCCAAAAAAAATAAACACCAGCACACCACAACAAACAACAGTAGGAAATCTTCTCTGAAAAAACGTATTATAGTATATATGTATATACAATATACATACAATAGCTCTAGTTCAATTCAACTATATATATCATAACAACACAAAACAATTTTAATTTATAATCTATATTTTTACATTATATACAAAAAATCTCTGAAATCGTATATTAGTATATATATATACAATATACATACAATAGCTCTAGTTCAATTCAACTATATATATCATAACAACACAAAACAATTTTAATTTATAATCTATATTTTTACATTATATACAAAAAATCTCTGAAATCGTATATTAGTATATATATATACAATATACATACAATAGCTCTAGTTCAATTCAACTATATATATCATAACAACACAAAACAATTTTAATTTGTAATCTATATTTTTACATTATATACAAAAAAAGAAAATTAACGTTTCAATATAAATATATACATATACACAATAATGAATAATAATCATGGATATTTCAACATAAAACGTATACATGATGGGAAAATTGCTATATTAAAATTAAGTAAGTATAAATTCTATTTCCCTAATCCTATGAAAGATATATCCTCTCTAACTCCGTATTCTTTCATACGCTACGCTCCACAGCACGTCCAAAAGTTATGAATGCTATGAATATTGATTGTGTTGAAAAAATTACACTTGCACTGGAAGAACTTGCAAAAGATGTAACATTAAAAGTGTTAGTTGTTACTGGTGAAGGTAGAGCATTTTGTGCCGGGGCTCAATTGGGCCCGCCTGGTGATGGAGAGCCAATATATAAAAGTGAAGGGGAAGGAGTAGCAGTATCCATGTTAAATTCATGGAATCCTATGATGAAAGCATTTTATAATTTTCCAAGGCCTATGGTCAGTGCTATTAATGGAGCTGCTGCTGGTGGTGGTGTTGGTTTAAGCTTAGTTTGTGATATTGCTGTTTGTTGTAAAAGTGCAAAATTTAAGTTGACGTTTACACCAAATTTATCACTTGTTCCAGATTTAGGCGCAACATTTCAATTGCCAAGATTAATTGGAAGACAACGTGCAATTGGATTATCATTATTGGGAGATACCATATCTGGTGAAGAAGCAGGTCGTATTGGTCTTGTATATAAATGTGTATCAGATGAGCAACTTATGTCAACTGTTCACGATATTGCAATGCGTTTAGCAGATGGCCCAACAGCAGCTCAATATGCTGTAAGGCGTATAATGGATAAATCGTTGAACAATACATATGATGAGCAACTAGCAGAAGAAAGGAAATTTCAAAAGGTCTTGGGCGATACAGGTGGAATGAATCATGGTGCGGTAGCATTTTTATTAAAGAAAAAACCAAATTTTAGATTTGATCCTGAATTTATTGAAAAGTTGAGTAAATTATAAAAGAAAAAGAAAAAAAAGAAAAAAAATATGATACGAACTCTTCAATGTACCGAATATAAAGCGAGAGATAATATATATTTTAAAATAAGTTATGCATTAATTAAATATATTAATATTTATAAAAAATATATCATATACTTCGTAGAATATTTAATATATTAATATTAAGATATCATTATACTTCGCGTAAGAAAAATATGTCGTCTTTGTATAAATTTAATCTTATCTCCCTCGGATTGAAATTAATCATAATCATCATCACCACCATGTCCATCATCACCTTCTCCATCTTCATTTTCATCTTCTTCACTTGATGATGCATCTTCCTCTTTAGCTCTTACCTCACGTATTTTACGAAATAATTTTTGTGTTAAATCTAATCGATCACCATCGTTCATTAATATTTCAAAATGTTGAACAATAACAAAATTTGGAAACAAAGGGGGTGTTTCAATATGTACACAGCCTAAACTAGCCACTGGTATTACAAAATCAAGATATAAATCATTCAGTCTATGTCTATTTCTATTTTCCAATGTGTCTTTCTCTCGCCTATCTTTACTATCTCTACTGTACAAATGCAATCTACCACGACTTTCCAATTCACGTCGACCTTCTCTTGTCATACTTAACGCCAATTCATTTTTATATTGCCTTTCAAATCTATGTTCATTTTCATTTAAATATTCTTGAGCTTCTTCACGTTTACTATCAAAAATATATTTCACTAAACTTGAAATTTCAGATCGTATTTCATCGTATAACCCATATGCCACCCGTTTCACTGACTGTGTCGAACGCCTAACATTTCTAAGATGCGATGCCAATGATTCCTTTAAATGATTTAATTCTTCATCAAATTCATCAGGCTCCAATTTATCATCATTCATTTCATCAATATCACCTTCTTCATCCTCCCCATCATTATTACCTTCCGCTTGTGCTTTGCCACTACCATTTAAATTATTATTATTATCATCATCATTACTGCCATCTCCCCGTTTTGAATTTTCCACTTGCTTATTTTGCTTTGCTTGAATTATTCGTCTTTGCGCTTCTGTTGATATTGAATTTTGTTGTCGTTTCGCAATAATTTCTTTTTCCAAACGTCGTAAAGCAATATCAGGAAATGTTGGTAATTTAACAACATCCAACAAAGCACTTCTTTCATCTTTACGTGCTGATTTTCCTGGTTTACCATATTCATCTATTCCAAATATAGATCCATATTCAATGAAAATTCTACCATCATCCTCTGGAATTAATGTGCTTAACATAAACATACCCATTTCACCACAGGATGGTAAGCCACCAAGCCCGCCCATTTTATAACCTTTTGGACCACCAAATGGTAAAAAGTCATTTTTTCTAAATATTTCAACTTGATTTTCAGGACATTTACTAGTTGCAAAAACGGTGTTATATCGTTCAAACCCTTTATTTTGTAATAATTCTTTACATGCTTTTCTTAAAGTAGTTGTTGGCACTATTGCTAACATATTTAATTCTTTAAACATCTCCTCTAAAATATTTATTAATTGACCTACAAATTGCAATTTACGTTTCCCTTTTGCACCTCCCTTGGTTCCCCTTGCTTCAGCTAATTCCCTTGCACGTTTTCTTTCTAAAGCTTTACGTAAATCTTCAATAACTTGTCTACCACGGTTTGGATCCATATCGCCAGTTAACATCTGTGCACAAAATGCATCAGTTACAAAATTTTGTGTCGGATCAGTATATTTACCTAGCATTCTACTATCTGTGATTTCTGAACCTTCTAATATTTTATCCATTTGCTCTTGTTCTTGTTCGTCCGTTAGTTTTTGTTGTTCATTTATTTTTGAAGATGCTGTTACAATGTTATCATTTTTTTGATCTACCATTATGGCATCGTCCTTCGTTTCCGAAAAACGATCCACTTCATTCATATTGTTTATATTATACTTCTTTTTCTTTATATATGATTTTCAATTATATTTACAAATAAAATTTCCTAGTAATATCTTAGTTACTTGGATTTATTTATGACGATTATATACTATTTACAACTGACAATATTACTTTTGACATGTATAGTTATAGTATATTTATGGGAAGAATAAGAATAAGTATAGTATTTAACTCAAGCCAAAAAAAGGGCTAGCTTATAATAGGCTGCTACTATAATAGCTCAGCATACCAGGTAAAGAAGTCTACCACCAGTATTAATAGACTAGTGATAATAGTTATATAGTAGTCGCGAGAAAAAAAAATTCGGGAGTACCAGGTGTACCGAGTACCTTTTTTTTTTTCGGAGAGTTTCGTATTTTTATACGAATAAAACGTAGAAGATTTTAATTTGTATAAACCAATTCTTATTTTTAATATTTAATGTGTGCTAATATGAGATATGATATGATAATATTTAATACATTACCAAACACACTCTCACACTTCATTCTCTCTCTTTTTTTGTTCAACACACAACACACAACACACACTCTACTTTCTCAAATTGCATTTTTATGTTTAAACGCAACAACTGCAGATTCGCGTACTGGATTTAATACGTTAATATTATGTTGTGTATTTAATGCTGGATCTATATTTTGAATTTGTTGTTTGTTTTGTGGTTGGTTTCTTTGCTTTAATTCGACCGCATTCATGTTCCATGTATTTCTATTTTGCAATGAATTTCCTTCAGGTCGTGGTGCAAACCATACTTTTACAAAAAAACCTAGCATGCTACATATGCATAAACCAACGAATGATAAAATTAAAATCCTCAATAGCGTGTCCATGCTATCAGTACTGTCATTACCATTATTATGAACATTCTGTGCCTCCGTATTTGGTGGTCTTTTTGTGGTTGTTACCAGTACCGGTCTTGTGGTTGTTACCAGTACCGGTCTTGTGGTTTCGTTGACGTCGCAGACACAGGCACATGTTGTGCTGCTAGGAAATGGACAATCCCATTGCCCACATGTAGGACTAAAGCTGGTAGCCTTTTTGAACATGTTTCTCATTTTAGTAACTCGAGCAACGTTCCAATTTGAAATATCTCCGTTGAAGTTGGAAGCACTTTCAAACATCGAATCCATCCTTGTAACTTTTCCCACGTCCCAATTTGAAATATTGCCGTTGAAATTGGAAGCACCTGAAAACATGTTGAACATATACTGTACTTTTTCTACATTCCAATTTGATAAATCTCCGTTAAATTTTTTATTATCTTCAAACATTCCCCACATGTATTTAACATTGCCAACGTTCCAATCCGAGAGATCTCCATTATAATTGGTTGAACGAAACATACCAGTCATACTTGTAACTTTTCCCACGTTCCAATTAGAAATATCTCCGTTGAAGTTGGAAGCGCCTGAAAACATATAATTCATACTTGTAACTTTTCCCACGTTCCAATTAGAAATATCTCCGTTAAAACTGGAAGCGCCTGAAAACATATAATCCATATAAGTCACCTTTCCGACGTTCCAATTAGAAATATCCCCATTAAATTTTGAAGCTTCTGTAAACATTCCATTCATCTGGGTTACTCTACCAAGGTTCCAACTCGATATATCACCGTTGAAGTTGGTGGCTCCTTTAAACATTGCCGTTACAAGAATAACGTTAGAGACGTCCCAATTTGAAATTTGATCGCCGCTGAAGCTTCTGCAATTATGAAACATACCTTGCATATATTTAACTTTACTGATATTCCATTTGGATATATTTCCATTAAAATTTGAAGCGCCTGAAAACATGTACTTCATTTCGGTTACTTTTCCTACGTCCCAATTAGAAATATCTCCATTAAAATTGGATTGAGAAAACATATGTGACATTATTGTGACGTTTCCAACATTCCAACTCGATAGATCGCTATTAAATTGTTCGTTAGTAGTAGGGTTAGCAGTAGCGAACATATACTCCATATTAGTTACTTTTCCAACATCCCAACTCGACAGATCTGAATTAAATTTGCGGCAGTAGTAAAACATACCACTCATAATTGTAACTTTTCCCACGTTCCAATTAGATACGTCTCCTTGAAATTTTTGGTTCATATAAAACATCTTAAACATCGTTGTTACTTTTGAAACGTCCCAGTTTGTTACATTTCCGTTAAACTTATAATATTTGTGAAACATGTTGCTCATATCAGTAACTTTGGAGGTATCCCACAGTGATATATGCACGCCATCTTTTTCACACGTCCTTCCTGTATCATCTATTTGTAAACATGCATCTACAGCGCTTTTTAATTCAATTCTGTTAGCTGGTTGAAAGGCTTTTGCATTCGTGACGAAGCACAATACCAGGAACACGACCGCTCTCGTTCGACGCTGCATTTGACAAAAAATACCTTTCGTTTTCGTTCATATATAAATGAATACAAAGAGTTTTGAATGTTAATGGTTTGGTTTACTTTTCTTTTTACCATCAAGTTTTTTTTTTTTATTTATTTATTTATTTAGTATATGATTTACTTTTACTCTCTCCACTACTAGGCTCATCTAGGTCCTAGACTTTTCAAAGAAAAGTCTACTACTAGGCCGCCCACATATGTGGGGTGCCTATTTTTGTAAACCTGTTCACCGCCGTTTACTGCTAATAAGCAGGAAATAGCATTGAACGTTATAGCTCTTGGTTCTTGGTGTAGGCCTGGCTATCTATTAAGGTATCATCATCAGAGTTTCCGCTTTTTCCCCGAAAAGCTGGAAAGCCTGGAAAGCTGGAAAGCTGGAAAGCTGGAAAGCCAGAAAGGTGCAAAGAGTTCCGTTTTCTTCTTTATTATTAGTAGTATTATTATTAAATAATTAATACATATTCCTATACATCTTCACATACAAAAACAAAATAATAAACCATAGATAAAAACAACAACGTATCAAAGAATAATTCAGCAAAGAAACCGTTCAACTCCATCTTGAGTTACGTCATACGATAGAGAGCAACTATGTCAAATTTATCTGCGCCACCACATTGGTCATCTTTTGTTGATTGGGGTAAACAATGTGATGGAATAACGTGGGGAAATGCTGAAAAAGCTACACCGGAAGGTCCAAATGAGTCTGTTAAATACAAAAGTATGAGAGAATTTCCTATTGATGTAAAATATTCAAGCGGGGTTTATGTAAAAAAGATGTACAAAGTTGATAGTGAAAGGCAGAAAAGGGACTTTGCACGCCGTAAGAAGGAAATGGAAATACAAGCTGAAAAAGAGAAACGTTTATCGAAAGGTGGTATGAAACCAACACCTAATAAAGATAAATTCGAGAAAATAATGAAAAAAAATAATATTAAAAAGTTAGAAACGCAAGCAAGCATTATATTACGAGATCCAATACCAGATGCGATGTTAAAATTTTTAAAGGAATCAAAGATGCAATTAAAATCGACAAATGAAACCGTATCAAATGACATAGACCATAAAACGCATGTATATACTGGTTCCATGTCAGATTTATATGAATTATTTCAATTGCAAAAGAAGAAAGTAAAAAATTTAATAGATATGAGGTTTCGTTTTGAATCTTCCAATTGGAATGTGTTGAATGAATTGTTTCCATACGTTACACCTGTATTTAAGCAACTGTTGCACGAGGATGCAAGTACGTTAACTCCAGGACCACCACATGTGAAGCTTGATGGTGGTATGTGTCATATTAATAGTATTCATGATGTTATTGATATACATCCACCACTTGGCACGGTGTATGTATGGTTTACACGTGATGATAATAGTCATATTGTAGATACTGATGTCAATAATAATAATTATAAAAACGATGATGAAAATTTTTTACTTCCATTTGATAAATCTTTAATACCAAAACCAAAGCGAAAACGACCTAAAACCATTTCAGATTTTAAAATAGGAAAATCAGTTACATATGCTAGGGGATGTGCAACTGCTAATTTCCTTGATGCACGGTCACCAATAAAATCATTCCCGACACATAAGCCTGTCCATTGGAAATTACAGGAGAAAGAGCGGGAGAAAAAACGTGCACAAACGGCGATATTGACGGATCAAATTATGGAGAAAAAAGAAAAAGTGAAAAAAGAAAAGGTAAAGCAGAGACGAGCAAAAACGGCGGCACTGTTGAATAGAAGGAAAAAGAAAAAGAAAAAAGAGCGAGAGGAAAAGCGACGCTTATATACAAGGCAACAAGAAATGATGTTACAAAAACAACAACAAGAAGGAGAAAATGGCGAATTGTCTTGCATACCCCTACCAACAACTGCTACTACAACAGCAACCTCAATGTCGATGACACCAAATAAATATCATCGTGTTCATACTCCAATTCCATACCCAACGCTAGAACAACAACAACAATTTTTACCGTTGAATTCATCTCCAACATCATTGTATAATTTAAATGATACATATGGAAGACCAGGAACAACAAATAGTATGATGATGATGAATACAACAATTCCAATGGGTAGTCATAATGGTTATCATTATGGGGATAATGAACGAGACAATTTATCAACAGCTCCATCCTTTAAAAATCAATTGCAACTTGTTTCGAGAAGATCAAGAAGACGTGAGCGTAAAATTGTGGAAAAAGCAGATCGTTTACGCCGTAGCATATCGCCTCAGAAGAAGGAAAGATCAAATAATTTAATAAGCAAATACGAGCAAAAATTTCGTGTCAAAACTTTATACAAAATTGATAATATTATCGGTGATGCACCTGTAGAAGAACAACAATCACCTGAATTAAAATGGCGTGTGGATTTAGTCAATCAATCTATTTTATCAATCTATTATCCAAATGCAACATTATCATCTCCACCTGGATCTTCATTGTCCCCTGGATCAGCACCACCGGAAACAAAAGTGGCACCAAATGTATTGAAACTTGATAAATTAAAGATAATACGAAAAGATGAAAATCGCCGTAGGAGGAGAAAAAAAAGTGGCAAGACAGGAGGAGTTATTGTAGATCCTGTGAAAGATGCAAGAAACTTTGTACGAAAAGTTAAACGTAGGGCTGAAGAAAAATTTTTGAAAGCACATCCAAAAGGTATAGAATTACGGAAGAGTTGGCAAGATCGCTTAAAGTCTGGTTCTGTTGATTTCTCAGATGAACAAAAAGCACAAAGTTTATACCGTGAAGCAAAAAAACTATCAGAAGAAAAAGCGAAAGAGCGATTATCGTTAATTGTAGATCATATGAAAGATGTAAGAACATTAATATCACGTGAGGCTAGGACAAGGAAGAAAAAATTAAGAGATATTGCTAGAAAAGCATTATGGCAGGCACAAAAGGCTAAATTAAGAAAAAGAAAAGAAGAAGCTAGACGTTTAAAAGCTATACAAGACGCTGCATTTGCAGCATCAGAAGCAAAACGTGTGAAATATTGGATTGCATATATAGATCCACAAACTAAATTGAAATATTGGCATCATAAATATTGGGGTTTCAATAAATTTTGTGAAAAAGAACCATTGCATGTGAAATATTATGATTTAAGCGAATTGGCTCAATTTCAATTTGATTTGCATAAATACCACGTGTTACGTGAACCAGAAACACAGCGTATCTATTTACACGACGTGAAAAATAAATTTTGCAGGTGGTATGAATATAATGATTTCGAGATTTATTCTGTAATCAAAATACAATCTGTTATGCGTCAATATTTAGGGGCAACTAGACATGATACTATTAAAAAAACAAAATGTATTACACCATTACAAGCAAGGGCAAGAGGTTGGTTATTGCGTAAAAAGAATTATGATACAAAAGTTAAAAACGCATTGGAAGAAGTTACTATATCACATATTACAAATGTTAAAAGTAGAGTCACTTCATATGAAAATTTATGGAAAGTTATTGAGGAACCTAAACCAAAAAAGAAAAAGAAATTTAAACGTAGAGTTTGATAAAAATGTTCTTTGCGTACGAACTTCCTATAAAATATATTTTTATATACTCTTTTTTTACTTTTTTTGTTTACGTCACCCTTGTACCAATATACGTCGGTATAACTTTATTTTTTAATATCTCTCCTTGCCAGGCCTGTTATTGTAATAAAATCTAAAAAAATATTTTTATCTCGCTGTTTTACTCATATAAATGTACTCTAATATAATATATATAGTTGTAAATTATAACGAAAGATAAGTTGCTACCATTTTTCTATTTTGTAACAGTAAGATATATAAATCTTTGTTGGTTTCTTTCAGACGTTTTAAGAATATTGACAGGAATACCGATGGATTCTCTTTTACTTTGCTTTTTAATTGCTGTATATATGGATAATTTTCCAACAATTGTATCATTTCTTTTTCTGATATTTTAGATGTTGTCATTTTTAATTTGTAAAATTTGTTTAATGATATATTTGTTAATATCATATACTATGTGTGTATATGTATATGGCTACGTGCACGTGCGTATATATGTATTTCTTTACTGTTAATTATTGAATTAGTATCAATTACTAGTTTCTTTATTTGTGAACTATTATTATATTATTACAGTCTTTTTTATCTATATCTCTATATATTTTCCTTCTCTTCTAATATAGTAGTGTTAAACACACTGTTACGGTATTACGGAGAATTGTGCAGTATTATTATTATACACTATGTAGCAACGCTATACAAATCTTATAGTGGTGTTATTCCAGGTTGTTTGCGATGGATTGTAAGTACAAACACTGCATTTGTTCGGGTTGAACGTGTGTTATATACCGTATAGTACTATTATCGTGCTAGTATATTTGGTGCTATTTCTATGGGGATGCAATTTGCAGATTTGTGTATTTTTAAGGTATTCTGAATACCGTTATAAATTGCTTTTTGTTGCTTTTCAAATATTAATATATATATCCATAATAATGTTCTATCAAAAATAATAGAAGTATCAACATAGAACAATGACAAACAAATTGGTATGATAAATACAATAATAATTACATACACATATATTTATATTGATTGAATATCATTTTAAAAATACACGGGATAAGGAGGATAAAAATAAAAACTTACAAATAGAAAGATGAGTAAACAATTTGCAAATACAACGACAACTGCTAATTTAGGAAGTCAAATGTTTGCGCGTGCAACACAACCTACTTCAGCAACTGTAACTGGAATTGTCCCACCACAACAATATGGTAATATGCCAATTGTACCAAATTTGGGCACTGGTTTCAATGCATCTATGGCACCATCTATGATGGGAAATACAAACGTATCTATGAACAGAGGATCAATGATGACGTCCGGTGGTAGTATCAATAATCCAATGATGCGTTCAAGTAGTACTAATATGATGCAATCAAATAATATGATGATGAACAGTAATAATAATAATGCAAATCGTCACCGTGTTATGAGTCAAACAAGAGGCTCAACCGTTGACGATATGGTAGATGAGACATACATGCAATTGACGACGGAAGCAGCTGATATATCTCGAAAATGGAGAGAATTGCAATTAGATGCTACGCATTTACAAAGGAAGAAATTAGCGTTAAGAAGTGATTGGGCAAAACTAAGACACGAACGTGCGTGGTTAGATGATGAAAAAAGACGTTTTAACGAAGTTATTATTTCGGAAGTTGTACCTTTTCAAGATGAAGCACGTATCAAATTGAATGTTGGCGGCATTGTCTATGAGACGTTTGAATCTGTGCTTTCACGCGATCCAGACAGTATGTTGGCTGCATTGTGCCGTGAAGATTCACCATTGAAAGCAGAGGCCAAAGAAGATGCGGAAGATGGTAACCAAAGTATGGTCTTTATTGATCGAAGTGGTAAATTATTTCGTCATGTGTTGAATTTTTTACGTGATGGTGTATTACCAGTTGATAAAATCACGATGAAAGAATTGTATCGAGAAGCAAAATATTTTGAAGTTGGTTCATTAAGAACTGAGATTGAGAAACGTTTAGGAATTGTAAGTGTAGCAAGCTCTTCAACGCGTTCAATAGATACATTATCCATGCGCATGACACGTGGTACAGCATTGGATGAACGTTCCAGATGGTTAGCACCGGGTACACCTGGTGGAATCGATGAAAATGGTGGTGCAAATAGTGGTCGTAAATGGTGGGAACGTCCACCTGGACATCAAGGATGGTGGCCATCAAATAGACGTGGTGAAAATAAAATGGATTGGTGGACAACTGAAACATATTCAGGTAAAAATATGAATGCACCATTACATGCATATGGCTCAATAAATAATAACAATAATAATAATACTCGTACCAATTTAAATAGTAATAGTAGTAGTAATAATAGTAGAAGATATAAACCAACGACATCAACTTGGGATTCACGCACAAGTTATGCACAATCATTAGATTTATCACGTTCCTATGGTGGAACAAGTGATTTTCGTACAAGCGCTGTAGGTCGTTTTCGTTAAATATATTTTATGAAATGGTGTTAATATAACAGTATCCTACATGCACATATATCATATATATATATATATATATGCATGTAATATACACATAGATTGAGACAGATGATTTAAACGAGGAGATCCCTGGAAGATATGATGTGTTTCGTATAATATTATAAAAAAAATTAATAAAAAAATAGAGTTACAGTATCTACATTAAAGATGGTGAATTTTTTTTTTTTTTTTTTTTTTTCAACTTTTTTTTTCCAGCCCTCTAGTATGGAAATAGCATTACTAGGATAGAAATACCATTACATGGACGATTTCAGGAAGGATTTAAATTTTTCATTGTGCGTGTTTGTTGTTTTGAGTGAAAATTTAAATCCTCCTGAAATCGTCCATGTAATGGTATTTCTATCCTAGTAATGCTATTTCCATACTAGAGGGCTGGAAAAAAAAAGTTGAAAAAAAAAAAAAAAAAAAAAAAAATTAAAAAAAAAAAAAAAAAAAAAAAAAATTCACCATCTTTAATGTAGATAACTCTATTGGCTAAAAATTTTTAATTTGATAAATCGCGATTGCGCTATTTGATGAGTATGAATTATTGTATTAATACAGTTTTTATTTTTCCTATCAAATGTCAAACGACGACACACGACACACGACGACAACAGCCTTTTTTTCTCTCTTCGTCATTATTAATCCAGTAAGCACGTAACAATAATATAGCAACATTACTATTACCATTTGAACAGTGTTCACAAACCTCTTGTTCATCCATTATCTCTACATTAGACTTTATTGCATCGTAGTCGCCGAATGGTTATCTTAGCATAATCTTTGTCTACTTGATTCGTTTTTTTAATGATAAAATTAAATAATGAAGCGGACAGAAAGTGGTACTAGTTTTCAAGAATGGCACGAAAGAAATGCTTCTATAGTCGTTGAGGAAAATCAACAGTTAAATATGGAGGTAGATATGTTTTTCGATAGTAAAGAGGATCCAATAATAACAGATAACGCCTTTTATAATGATGACGATGTCAATATAAAGTTGAATGATACATATGATACTACAGATAATTTCGAATCAAGTTTAGATAAGGTAATGCATAATACATATACATCTACAATAACGCAAGAAAATTGCAATAATAATGATAATAATTTTGACTTTGATACTAATTTAGAAGACAATAATAACAATAATGCAAACCAAACGGTAAACCATAATGAAGATGAAAAGAAAAGACGAATAAACAATGATGATAACGATATAATAGCTGAAACGGATCAATTGATTACGGCACAGAATAAATTTGTGGATAAAAATATTGATATACGTAAACATTTTGAAAAAAAAGAAAAGGCTGAAGATAATAATATTTACGATGGAACAACGAATACAATTGATATTTTAGATGATCTTTTGAAAACAACTGGAGATACGTTGCAAAATTTAACGAAAGACGAACAATCTAAATTAATGAAAAATACTGTAAATAATAATAATAATGAAAAACAAATAATGGAAAAAAAGGAGAAAATACCGTCAGTACGAACGACTGGAATGTTAAATGATGCGGATGGACAACCTATACAGTCATTCAATTCTTTAAAAAATGCTTTAAAAGGAATTGATCATAATAATATTGACAATGGAAAAAAAGATAATAATAATAATTATAATTATAATAATAATGAAATTATGCAAGACAATAAAATAAAAGTCAAAAGTCCTGTACGAAATTATTTAAATGTTACTACAAATAGACAAAAAAATATTTTAATACGAGAACGTAAACATTTAGAACGTATGCAAACATTAGCAAAAGAAATGAAAAGGAAATCAAAATTGTATGGTAAAAATGTTTTAACAAATTCATATAGTTTACCAAACTTACGAGGAAATAAAACAAATACTAAACGTCATAGCAAGAGTAGAAATATCGTAAGAAAATTACGTAAAGAGGTTGGCTCCTATTCACGTAGACAAGCACTACAACGTAATTATTTAATTGATCAACGAAGAAAAAAGATTACCAAGGAAAAACATAATGAAAATGAAACAATTATTGGAAATAATGTACAAATAATGCAATTAAATAGTAGGTCTGGGAGTGAACGGATAATAGTTGGCAATAGTAATAATAAAAAAAATGAATTTACATCAGAACAATACGAAAATATTAAACGAGATCGCGAACAAGAAATTTATGATCGTGTCCTATCAATTCGTAGTCGTATTAATAATACACCAACACAAAACTACTACCACCAACGAGATGATCATGATGAAGGATATTACATTGATAATATGGTGATGAATAACAACAACGACAATATTATTTATCCACCATCCGTAATAAGTAGAAATACACCATTATACAACAATAATTATCAAATACAGCAAGAACAACCGCTCCCAACATCATATTCACAACAAGAACAATATCTTCAACAGCAACAACAACAAGAAGACCCATACGCCAAAAGTTACAATGCAGCAGCTATCGATAGCGGATTCGTACTACCATCTAATTATCCTAGCTATTTTCAACGGCGACATGATGCAGAAAATATTATTTTGGCCAAAAATGCACGCTTAAATTTACAAAATAATATTTTGCAAAATGCAAATTTAAAAGTGCAACAACATGCTAGGCAAAGTGAAGCAAAAAAAAGGACATTGTCTAATTTATTATATAATAGTCAATTAACAAATACATGGGATAGATTTGATTCTAGTGTAAATGAACAATTAAATGTAAATCAACATATGATGGAAAATTTGGAATATCCATCATTATTACAGCCATTGAATAATTAATTATTATAATAATCATTAAAAAAAGAATACGTATTATTTTTTATTTTTCTCTCATCATTTTAATTTAAAAGTGTCATACTGTGTGGTATCATATGCATAATGAGGGGGATGATATTTACATTGAACTATCCACAAAATATACATTTGGATCTGTTTGTGCTTTTTCTTGTATTAAACATGGTGTTTGCAATGTTTTTCCGGCAAAACTTTCCAAGCCTTCGCCATTGTATGATACCAATGGCGAAACTTCTACAAGGCCATCTCCATTAATAGTAGCACCAGCAGCAACTAACCATTCTTTATGAAGATTAGACAACATTTCCCTAGCTGTTCCAGGTGAATCTTTTACACCTGGGCCTTCTTTATTTTTTACTGGGGAAAATTGTTCTTCTCGTGGAACTTGTAAAATAGCCATTGATTCTGCGAAATCAAATACATCAAAGATAAACATTTCCAATTTTACACCATTTTTCTCTTTTGGTTTGACCGTTTCTTTCGTTTCCGTATTGTAAACCGGGATTTGTTTACGTGCTATGTGATAGTTTGCTGGTACAATTTTTTTCACATATTGTGGTACAACTTTCTCAATTAAAAATTGTGTTGAAAATGCATGGATACAAATATTACCTTGTTCAAATTTTAATTTACCATCATTCGTAGTTTCCTGTTTCATTTTATCATCAACATCACTATATTCAGCAATTGCATATTTGCCATTCAATTTCACCAACATGCCAATTGGTTCTTGCCATGCACGTTTTTTAACAGTTAAACTTCCAACTTCTGCTTTTGATGTAACAACTAATCCCATAAATGCAGGATCTAATGCACGTACAAGAATATTATCAATACAAATAGTATGTATATAATCAACACCACGATTTTTTAAATCATCCAAGATACCATTGTTGTACATTGCAGGGTAAAGACCACCATTGCCATCAGCTGCAACAGCAAGTTTTGACGGAGATTCCATCATCAATTTTCCACCATCGTTACTGAAACATGGTAATGTGCCTTGCGCAAAAAATGTAACACAACTTGAATCTAAACCAAAATAATTATTTTCCTCGAAAAAAAGTACAGTTTCATCATTATTTTGTGGACTGGTCATAATGTATACTGGTATGCGCACATCAACATTTTTTTTCGCTTTGGTTAAAAGTTCCAATTTACGAACACGTTCAGAATGAAATTGAAATAATGATTTATTACTCGGGCTGTTTACACGAAATTTTCCTTTTGGTCCATTAAAACCTAAACGTGTACCAGCACCACCTGCAAGAATTAATAAAGCTAACTTTCCTTGTGATAAAGCCGTGTAATAATTATCATGCCATAGATTTTTGGTCTCTTCTTCTGTAGAGGTAAGTGCATTTGGATTGTTAACAGCTTCAATAGTAGCACCTTCAAATCTTGACCCAGATTCAGCTGCACAGATCACTTTTTGATATAATTCTTTTTGTCTATCCATATCTACTGCAGATAATTGTGAACATAAAGTATGTAACTCAAGTCCATCCGTGGCATATTGAAATACATGTCCTTCCCCATATGTTTCCATTTTCGCTTTTAATGCCCCTTGTGTTTCATTGTATGATAATGTTGCCATGATTAATTTGTTAAATAGATTTTAAATTGTTATTTTATTATTTTTGTATGTGTGTTACGTGTGTCGTTTTATATGTTTTATTTATGATATATTCATTGAGATATATATATATATACATATATATTCTCCATCCCGTTGTTCTAATATGAAAGATGATATAGATTTACGTATGGTTGCAATAATAATTGATGGAGAAAGATTGCCAGGAGGATTGCCAGCAGCAGCAGATTTTGCCACAGATTGCTATTGCCAGGATTGCCGGATGCCGGATTGGATTGCCAGATTGCTGGATTGCTGGATTGCCAAATTTCGTGTCTTTTCATCATTTCAGCATTTTTTTTTTCGATGCTTATTTTAGAAATGTTGAGGACTGAAAAAATAATATCGATCCAAAAATTAGCATCGCCATAGCAGCATAATAAATTTTTTTTACAATATATACATATATACAATATACATACCATAGTAAATATATTAAAATAAAGAAGATAGTACGTGCGTACGAAAGAATAGATATAAACAAAAGACAATATATTGTACATTATAGATAAATCAAAAGTTTATTTTATATAATAAGAATATTAACAAATTTAAAACAACAGGAAAGAAAACAAGAGAAAGAAAAGAAAATAAAGAAATTTTTTATATCCAAACAAAAAAAAAAAAAGATAGCAAAGATGAAAATTTATGATATGATTTTATTTGCAATTGCATACATATTGTTTGTATCGTCAAGAGTAAGAGCAGAACTTTTTTATATCCAAACAAAAAAAAAAAAAAGATAGCAAAGATGAAAATTTATGATATGATTTTATTTGCAATTGCATACATATTGTTTGTATCGTCAAGAGTAAGAGCAGAACGTTTATCAATGAGTGGAGTTGCTTCTGTATGGAAACGAAACGGTGGTTCATCCAGCGCATGTCCAACAGCAGTTGCTGTAGCATGGGCAGAATCTCGTGGTGATACCAAAGCACGTGGTCAAAACTCCAACAGTTACGACCGTGGTCTATGGCAAATCAATTCTTATTGGCATAGAGATGTAAGCGATAGTTGTGCTTATGATAAGAACTGCAATGCTAAAAATGCTGTACGTATATCTAGTAATGGTAGAAAATGGAGCCCATGGGCAACCTACAACGATGGCCTTCACAGAAGATGGATGAACGATGCAAAGAAAGCATGTGGTGGAAGTTACGACATCTTGGGAGAAAATGTTGGTGGTGGTAAAGTTTACGGCGAATACAACAAAGGACCAGTCAAAGCAGGTGGTGAACGATGCAAAGAAAGCATGTGGTGGAAGTTACGACATCTTGGGAGAAAATTTGGTTGGTGGTGGTAAAGTTTACGGCGAATACAACAAAGGACCAGTCAAAGCAGGTGGTGAATACAACTGGGATGAAGATGCTTTCGTTGATGTTGGTGGTGGTAAAGTTTATGGCGAATACAACAAAGGACCAGTCAAAGCAGGTGGTGAATACAACTGGGATGAATTACATTCAGAAATGTGTTGTCAGTCAATGAGCCCGGCTTGTGTTGCATGCCGTCAGCGTCAACAAAGAAACGAAAATATTGGAGGTGGTCGTGTTTACGGTGAATACAACAAAGGACCATACAAAGCAGGTGCTGAATACAACTGGGATGAGGACCAGTCAAAGCAGGTGGTGAATACAACTGGGATGAATTACATTCAGAAATGTGTTGTCAGTCAATGAGCCCGGCTTGTGTTGCATGCCGTCAGCGTCAACAAAGAAACGAAAATATTGGAGGTGGTCGTGTTTACGGTGAATACAACAAAGGACCATACAAAGCAGGTGCTGAATACAACTGGGATGAACAAGTTGGCATTTCAAACCCAAGACCGTTGAGGCCTTCAAACCACGCGTGGAGGCCTAATAAGGGTTACTATTGGGACGAGAAAGAAGCTAATGTTGGTGGTGGACGTGTATACGGCGAATACAACAAAGGACCATACAAAGCAGGTGCTGAATACAACTGGGATGAAGATGCAAATGTCGGTGGTCCTCGAAACTACCCTCCTATTCCCCCACCATTTTTGGATGAGGCAGAAGAAAATGTTGGAGGTGGTCGTGTGTACGGTGAATACAACAAAGGACCATACAAAGCAGGTGCTGAATACAACTGGGATG
>LT649306.1:27074-40701 GCA_900128395.1 Stramenopiles sp. TOSAG23-2 | reverse complement strand
CTCCTCCTTGATTTCCAAATCCATTATTAGTGGTATTAGTATTTGTTTGACCAAAGCCCCCCCCATTACCACCACCGAATGCATTCGTCGTATTACTAGTGCCAAATGCATTAGTCGTGCTACTGCCAAATCCACCACCATTATTACTACTGCCAAATCCATTATTAGGGGCAGTGTTTGTTTGACCAAATCCACCACCTCCTCCTTGATTTCCAAATCCATTATTAGTGGTACTAGTATTTGTTTGACCAAAGCCTCCTCCACCTCCTACACCAAACCCATTGTTACCTCCTGTTTGACCCATGTATTTCTTCTTCAATTTATCTATTAGTTGTTTCTCGTGACCTTGATATTTTTGCATAAGTTGGGGTATAGTATGCAATTTGGATGGATTATATTGTTGATATATTTTTGTAACC
Organism: Stramenopiles sp. TOSAG23-2; assembly: GCA_900128395.1. Taxonomy (NCBI): domain Eukaryota; species Stramenopiles sp. TOSAG23-2. The sequence continues at coordinate 40,282 of LT649306.1, read as the reverse complement.
TCGGCTTGATAATTTACCGCATTATTGTTAAACCCGCCAGTATTTGTTTGACCAAAGCCACCGTTACCACCTGTTCCAGCACCAGTGCCAAATGCGTTAGTTGTAGTATTACCAAATCCACCACCTCCTCCTTGAGCTCCAAATCCATTATTAGGAGCAGCAGTATTGCTACTGCCAAATCCACCACCTCCTCCTTGATTTCCAAATCCATTATTAGTGGTATTAGTATTTGTTTGACCAAAACCTCCACCATTACCACCACCACCGAATGCATTAGTTGTATTATTCGTATTACTAGTGCCGAATGCATTAGTCGTATTACTACTGCCAAATCCACCACCAGCAATGCTACTGCCAAATCCATTATTAGTGGTATTGGTATTTGTTTGACCAAATCCACCACCGCCAGTATTTGTTTGACCAAATCCACCACCTCCTCCTTGATTTCCAAATCCATTATTAGTGGTCCTTTGCCACTTATTGATGTTTTGAAGAGTCCTTTGCTAGCAGGTTTAGAGGAAGTAGTTGATGCTCCACCAAATAATCCACCTCCATTCGTTCTTTGTGTTGATGCTCCACCAAATAACCCACCTTTAGAAGATGTTGTTGTTGGTCTACTAAATAGTCCACCTGTAGAAGCATTTGTTCTTTGTGTTGATGATCCACCAAACAGTCCACCGTTAGAAGATGTTGTTGATCCACCAAACAGTCCTGTTTGACCCATGTATTTCTTCTTCAATTTATCTATTAGTTTTTTCTCGTGACCTTGATATTTTTGCATAAGTTGGGGTATAGTATGCAATTTGGATGGATTATATTGTTGATATATTTTTGTAACCTCGGCTTGATAATTTACCGCATTATTGTTAAACCCAGGTTTTTTCATCAAATTCTGTTTTCGCATCTTCTCAAGCAATGGTTCACTTCCCTGTTTGATTTGCTTTTGCATCATTTCGTTTAACTTTTCTGTCTTTGCATCTCGACTTTTTTTTAAAGCCTCTTTTTCATCAGTAGTATCTACAACTATGTCATTAATTTTTAAGCGTGATATATTTTTGTAACCTCGGCTTGATAATTTACCGCATTATTGTTAAACCCGCCTGTATTTGTTTGACCAAAGCCACCTCCATTATTACCACTACTAATTGTCGCTGGTTTTTGAACGGTGCCAAAGCCAGTAGTCGCTGTTTGTTGTGCAGGTGTCGTAGGAGTACTACCAAATATATTTCCACTGCTAGTAGGTGCATTGGGTTTAACAGTTGGCGTCGCGGAAGGTGTACCGAGCCCGAAGCCTGTTGTTGCTGCTGTTGTTTTTTCTGCAGGTTTAGCACCGAATAAGCTTTTTTTTTCAGGTTCAGTAGCAAATAGACTTTTTTTTGCTGTCGATTTTTCCGCCGTTGCTTTTTTTACACTGTTAACATTACCAAATATCCCATCACTTCCTGTAGGAGCAATTAAAGCTGATTTAGTTTCAGTCTTTTCATTTCCAAACGATAATTTACTGCCGTTACCACCTAAATTAAAACTAAGTTTGTTATGACTTTTTTTACTTGCATTATCTTCACTTTTATTACTGCTGGTAATAGCGCCAAAGGAAATGCTTGCATTGCTTGCTTTTTTACCCCCTTCTTTGGTCTCATTTTCACCAGGTTTCTTACCCGTAGTTTCCCCCAACGCGCCAAATGTTAATCCCGTTTTTTTCTCCTTCTTACTGTCACTAGGTTTTTTGATAGTAAAACCAGTACTACCTTCAGTAGTGCCAAAACCACCCCCGGAGCTACTACCGCTAGGACCTTTTTTTTTAGAAGATCTACTACCAAAAAGTGACGACCCACTTAAATCATCAACTTTCAAATTTTTATCTCTTACACGTGATTTTGATTTCTTTTCAGATAAAGCATTAAAAGATTTATCTTCTGTACTTTCCTCTTTAATTACACCAAGAGCTGCTGATTTTCCAAAATCCATCCCACCTCCACCACCGCTGTTAAATCCACTTATGTTTGTACCAAATCCTCTTCCAGTGTTGCTACTTCCAAATCCATCTCCTCCTCCTCCTCCTTGTGTTCCAAATCCATTATTAGTGGTATTAGTATTTGTTTGGCCGAAGACCCTACCACCGCGTCCTCCATTGTTAGTAGCAGTATTAATGCTATTGCTATTCCTATTACCTGTAATATTAATACCACTTGCAGATGGATTTTTTGTGAAACCAAAAGAAACTGGTTTTTCTTTTGTCGAATTACTTGTACCACCGAGTTTTAAAGTAGTTGTATTTGAAGAAGGCGGTTTAAACGTAGAGCTCATTGACATCATTGTTTGGTCATTGCTATCCCTGTCCATGATGGACATATCATTACTGTGATAATGTATTGGAGTAGAAATTATAGGATTCGATTGTAATGACATCCGATATTCAGATTGCTTTTCATCGTATCGTTGCTCCTCCTCTTCCCCAGTTAAAAAGTTTGTTCCACCCTCAGCTTGGTACAATGCCTTAAGGTCACTATCATTTAATGCACCATCATCATATATGACGTTTCCACAATGTTGAATTAACAAATCTTCAAACATTTCTATTTTACTAGATTGATCATTTTTATTATAATCTAATTGTATTAATTTTGACGAAATCGTATCAATATGATTTATAGAATCATGGTTTCCATTATCCACCTCCTTCTGCTTCATCAACTTGAAGCTATCATCTAATTTGTTTAATTCTAATCGCTTTGTATTCAAATCTGCAACTCTTTGATTTAAAATGCTTACTCCTTTTGTAAGTGTTTCTTGTACTAGACTTAATAAACGTCTTCGCGATGATATTTCATGTTCTTTCTTGTTTGATCGGTTCATGGTATTGTTTGCCATTGCTGAAACTCGATCTTGCTTTAAATTTACCACACTTATTAATTCACGTATTTTGTTTTCAATTTTATTCATATTCTCACGCAATTTTTCATGTTTCGATAACATTGGAGCCGGTAACGGATTTGAATCAGCATCGTCTTTATTTTCTTTCAAGTATAAGCGTGTTGTTTCAATCTTGCCCGCTTTACAACGTATATTTTGCAATTCGGTTTGTAATTTTAGAATTTTTGACTTCATGTCGTCGGTTCTTTGTTCTAACATTGGAATTCTTTCTTCTTCATATTGAATCAATTTTTCTTTAGCCATTTTGATCGTATTTAAAATAGCTTCATCATTCGCTTTTTGATCTTCATCACTGTTTACTATCTTGTCCGCGTCTCCTCCTTTAAAATATGTTATAAATTCTTTTCTAACATACGCTTCATATTTATTCATTTTACGCAACGGTTTTCGCGGTTGTATTGTTTTCGTTCGAATATTTACCGTCTTACGTGGTTTTGTTGATTGATTATTGTTGTTATTATTATTATCATTATTATTGCTGGATGGAGTAAAACTGGAGGGTTGTGATAATTGCTTACTATCACCATGGTTCTTACTACTCGGGTTTGTTGCGTTATTGCTGCTAAATGGAGGAAAACTTGAAGAAGATTGAAACAATGGTTTTATATCATTTTTCTTTTTCTTTGGTTTCAATGCGTCTTTGCTGCTAGATGGACCAACAATGGAAGAAGGTTTGACAGATGAATCAACATTTTTTTCATTCATATCCTCCTTCTTGATACTATTGTTACTAGTGGATGGTAACGGTGCATTAGCCTGATCCTCTTTCAATTTCTGTTTTTGAAGCTGCTGTGTTTCAAGCACCATGAAGCGTTCTGAGGCTCCTTGCCCTGGATCTGCCACCAAATACTCATCAGCTAATGTTAACCGTATTATCGAACCGCAATTGGTAGTTACTATTACATTTGGACATGGGGGAATTCTGTTTTTTATATCTGCTTCTCTATCCAAGGCGCCATAATTACTTTGAAAATTAAAGGATAATGCCATACCGGAAATACATTCTTCTTCACCATTTGGAATTATATTTCCATCATTACTATCGTCACGATCACGATTTGGTTGCCAATGCTCCCATTCTTTCGTGTTTGGATTCAATCCAATCATCGCAATTTCAGCAGATGCATTCGCTGATATTAATGCTATGTTCCAAGGTTCAGGAATAAATTGGACATTAAAAATGCATTCTGTATTTTCTTCTGTGTCCATGTCCAACGGACAATTATTATCCTCATCAGTCAAAATCAATTTCCATTGCTTCTTTGAAATATCATAAATATGCATCTGATAATTGAATTCCGGGTCCTCTTCATCTCCATCAAAAACAACTTTTGTTTCGTGAATGACAAACACGTTATTTGATCCTATAAATTTTACAAAGTGAGCTGAAAAAAATTCCATTTCCTTATCATCCTCGCTGAACTTCAAAGGCGGTGTGGTATTTTCTACAATTCGTAAACACTTCCCATTATCTGCAACGACAGAGAAAAATGCTAAAGACCCGTCATCCTTTCCAAATACACCTTTGTTAGCTTCGCTACTATTTTTTGCAACGGAACATATATTACTTTCTTTTATTTTTATTTTTTCATTTTCAAACATTAAATATACATTTTTCTTCAATGTAATTCCAACTAAACATCTTTCGTTTATAAATTTCAAGTGAACTATATCATCATCTTGATCAAAAGAATGCATATATAAAGAATTTGTATTTCCATCTAGTAAGAGGTTACCAGTAGAGAAAACTTCAAGTAGATTTTTATTTTCTACATTAAAGGTTAATGCCAAATAATTTTCACTATCACAAGTTTCTAAACCACTAATTCTTTTATTATTGTTGAATGATATTTTCTTTTGATGCTGCTGTTTTTGTGCTTGTGTTACAGAGCCGTCTTTTACATCACCTTCATAGTCTTTAGGTATCCGAACATCGAGATCACAATTATTTGTATTTAAAATGTAACCATATTTATTCAAAGATAAGATATTTGACGATGTATTAGCATTTTTATTGAACTCATACATATCACTAGTAATATTATCTGTTTCTTTATCATGTATTAACCACCATAAAGCTATATGTTGACCTTTCTCATTAAAAATTTCATCTTCCTGGTACCATTTTTTATTATTATCTTCTGACATGACGATTGTGTTTCAGAATTTATATATATATATATATTATTATTATTATTATTTATAACAGTTTAATAAACTATTCTTTTATCTTGTTATGGTATAGTAAGTACTATTTATTTGTTTTTTTTGTAATGAATTAAACATGTTGATAAATATACATGTATTTGATAAATTCAAATTTCTATGATATGAAAAAAAATGGTGGTCATTCTTCTTCTTCATTCAATTTTCAATCCTGGCACAATCTGGCAATGCTGGAACGCTGGCTGGAATGCCAGGAATGCCAGAATGTGGTGCCAGGAATGTGCCGAAAATATGATGAGCAAAGAGCAAATAATCTCGCCAAAGATGAACTCCGGTGGAACTCCTTACACGCATATATCATTACAAGCCGCCATATATTTTCAATATATCAAATTTGGATTTATATATAAATATTTAATAAATATTATAGGGATAATGATAATAGACGAGTATGAAATTATTAAATGAATCAATTTCGGAAATTTAGAAATATTGAGGTACTAAAATGACATTTTGAAAGCTAACATAAAATAAAGTACGAAGCGTATTAGTATAGAAACGCTTAAAATTCACAGCTTTTTTAATAGTAGCTCTTAGTATTTTTTATCTGTTGAATGCCTGCTAATAAAACCTTTTCATTTATTATACTAAAAAAATATTATACCATTATTATGTTGCTTATATAGTATTACTACCTGGACTACTATTATTAATAAAAACAACACAACTAAAACATGCATATATATATATATATACCAATTTAACTAAATAGTGCAGACGTGGATATAACGCGAAATTATAAATAAAGAAGAAAGATTCAGCATTATGGGAAAGAAAAAAAAAGGAAAAGGAAAGAAGAAGAAAGGAAAGAAGAAGAAGAGCTCCGCAGATGAGGGAGATGAGTATGTTATACCTTTTGATATTGAACCAGTACATAAAGTTGTAACAATCAAACCATTATTATTGCATTGGTCTTTTTCTAGATCATTGTGGCCAAAACAAGGTATAGAAGTAGATGTAAAAAAATCAGTGGGCACACTAAAGCGTATCATATCAAAACGCCACGGTAATGTCCAGTCCATACAATTATGGAGAAGTGTCAAAGCGCCACAAAATTTGTTAGATGACGATAAAAGAACTTTAGAAGAATGTGGGTTTGTTGGCCGTGGTAAAGAGATTGTAAAGTCACCACTAGCACATTTAGTAAAAGGGCCACCGACAAAAGTAGCTGGTTCAGATGATGAAGATGAAGGCCCACCAAAAGAAGAAGAGGAAGAAGCAGATGAAGATGGTGAGAATGAGAAAGAAGAAGGCGATGAAGAGGAAGATGATGAAAATAATGATGATGATGAGGAGGAAGAAGAAAACGACCCAAATACATTTCGTGTAATATATGATTTTGTTCCAAAAGACGTAAAAGATCCATTACTTTTATTATCACCTCGTGTACATTAAAATGAAGGAGGGGGGAAAAGAGAATATCAATGCACCGACCGTTCGTATAAAAAGATTACCACGAATCGTCGTACATTTTAAAAATAATATAATATATATATATGAGTAAGAGAAAATTATATACTCGTATATAATACGAAGTATACATATTTATAATGCACTCAAATTAATATAAATAAAATTTACGAAGGGTATTACAATATTAGAAAAGGATCAAAAATATTTATATTAATTACGATCTTGAAAAACGACTAAAAAGTCCTCCTTTCTTCTTTCCTGTTTTCTTTCCTTCATTATCATTACTTGTTTCCCTATTTTTTAATGCTTGTGCCTTGACAGCTTCAGTTTCATCTTCGACTTCGCTATCATCTGCATCTTCATCTGAATATAATTTTCTTTCCTGTTTTCTTTCCTTCATTATCATTACTTGTTTCCCTATTTTTTAATGCTTGTGCCTTGACAGCTTCAGTTTCATCTTCGACTTCGCTATCATCTGCATCTTCATCTGAATATAATTCTTCATCTGACGGTACACCAAATTCCAATTCATGTAATCGTTTCTTTTCATCTCTTAATTTTTGTACTGCTCTTGCAATAATTTCATTTCCACGTTCCATTGCCAATATATATGGATCTTTCCCCCATTTATTCATTAACCAATATTTCGCACCACAATCCATCAAAAGCAACGCACATTTTGAATGGTTAAATTCCGTTGCTAAATGTATTGGCGCACGCCCATCTATATCCCTGAAATCAGGATTGGCACCATGTCGTAGCAAAAATTCACAAATGGTTAAATGCCCATGTCTACATGCATAATGCAACGGCGTCCAAGTCGATACGGGTTTCAATGCATTTACATCTTTACCCTCTAGATTTACTAATTCTTCTAATAATGATAAGTTACCTTTTTCACATGCATTGAATATACTGCGCGCCTCATCACTATCTACTGAAAATACACACACATTGCATAATTTAAATGGAGTGCCTCCAAGGCAAATCCATGGTTTTCCTATATCTTTCGCTTGGTTACTAATTCTTAAACAATGGCTACAACGCCATATACCAATTTCAGCATCTTCTAAATCACTTTCCGACAAAGGAAAATGATGGAATGGAGTAAAACGGCTGATTGTAAGTAAAGACGGCCGTAGCGCTTCTGGTGGAAACCAATACGTTGTACTATCTTTATATTGAACTTGTGTAACCCCTTCACCATCCTTTCGTAAAACTATACCACGTTGTCCAATATAATGTTTCATTGACGAGTCATACACTACAACGCGTCTTTTCCGTAATTCACCTTTTGCTGGACGAAAAGCTAGTTGTACTTCTTCTATATCTTTTAACAACATCACTTCATTCCCAACGACAATATCCTCTACCCTCATTTTACTATTATTATTATTATGTGTTTATGTACAAAATATTTTTGACTTATATATGCTCGATGCTTTCCTTTCACATATATAGACTAGTTATATTGTATAAAATCAACAAAATAAACAGTCCATACGTTATTATTATTATTACCAGAAGAAGATGATGATTATATATAATAGTGGTAGTATACCTATAGTGCAATATAAAAAAAAAACAAATAAAAAACTCTGTGTGTGTTAGCCAGGTTAGCCAGTTAGCCTCTTAGCCTCCCGTGCTATTTAGTGTTACTGTAGCTCCGAGCTATTATACCATACTCATAGCATTATATTATTCTTAGCCCAATCAATGAAAAGAAGTTTTTTTTTTGTTTTTTGATCGATCCATTCATATAACATATAACATCTAATTTATCAAATGTGTAACGGGAATTCTGATTAGGGTTTTATACTTTATGGTTTGTTCGATTTATATATTCATAACTTGAATGACAATAGATTAGAAGATGTCGTCCTCTAGTAGTCAACAGATTCATTCTGGTAGAATCTCATCGTCACGATCGAATTTATCCAATACCACGGATACATCCTCCTCTTCCGCTTATAATTTAAGCTCCAGGGACTATAGTCATGATTATCAAAATACAGTGAAAGAAAGGCAAGCAGTGGAAAATCAGGTATATGATAATGATCATATTGTTAACCAAGATAACGAGATTGGCGATCAGGATGATAACATTTCTTTGAATATTAGACAGTCATTTGGGCCGCCAAGCCCTATACAAAAAAGTGGAAAGAAAGGCAAAGTCGTGGAGTTAAATGATTATACTGTACATGGCGTTGTTGGTAGAGGGAAATTTTCAACTGTTTACTTAGCAACCCGTAATATGGATAATGTTAAAGTTGCGTTGAAAAAAATCAAATTAGGCAGCACACCAAAGGAACGTGTACGCGAAAAATGTTTAAGAGAAGTCCATCTATTGCAAACTCTTCAGCATCCGAATATTATACGTTATTTGGATTCATTTATTGCGCACCCAAATAGTCTTGGTATTGTTATAGAGTGGGCAACTGGTGGTGATTTAAGAAAACATTTATCAAATATAGCGAAAAAAAATATACAATTACCAGAGCCTGTTATATGGAAGTCTTTTGTTCAAATTTGCAACGCCATAGCGCATATGCATGATCGTCGCGTCTTGCATCGTGATTTAAAACCAGCTAATATATTTATCATGGATAATGGATCTATTAAAGTTGGTGATTTAGGTTTAGGACGAACGTTAAGTGATGATACACCAGAAGCGTTTTCGAAAGTAGGTACGCCATTATATATGTCTCCAGAATCATTAAAGGGTGAAGCGTATGATGAGAAAAGTGATATCTGGAGCCTTGGTTGCATCTTATATGAAATGGCCATGTTGCACTCGCCATTCAAAGAGAAAGGCTTAAAAATGTTTCAATTGTTTGAAAAAATAATAAAAGGTAATTATCCTGAGATACCAAGTACAAGCATTTATTCACCGTATTACATTAAATTAGTAAATGTCATGCTTTCTAATAATCCAAATGATCGCCCGACTATATGGAAAACGCGTACTATTGCAATGCTCGCGTTGAATGAAATTATAAATCGAAAGAAAAATAAAATGGGTATATCAGTACCACCTCAAATTGAGAAAAAGATTAAATCCAGCATTGAAGAAAGTGTAAAAGAACAATTCAATAATAACGATAACAACAATAATGAAAAATTTCAAAGCAATGATCACAATAATGTATATAATAATAACAATAATAATAATAATAACAATAGTAATGGTAATGGAATGATTAATAAACCACCTCTTAGTATTAATGCTGAAAATGTTAGTAATGATACTAATTTAACAGATAGAGAAAAAGATTTAATGCAACGAGCATATTTAGTTGGATGTCGTGTTGGTGGTTTTGGTGACGTGAAAGATGCATGGAAATCAGTGGAAACTGCTGCTGAAAATTATGCTGTTAGTACACGAAAGTCATTTGATACCAACAACAACAACAAGAATAATTTAAAAATGATTAGTGATAGTGGTAGCGATCATAGTAGCGATGCATCATCAGATTATTTTCATAATAATAATAATAATAATAATACCATGAATATGGCATCGATGTCTATCAATAAGAAACCAGTATTAGGCAGTAGCAAAAGTTTAAGTGTTCTTGGAGGTATGGCAGGTAATGGTAATATGAAAAATAAAAGCAACAAAATTAATGTGATTAGTATGAAGAAACAAATGACGCCTCCAAGAAATACATATGCATTGCGTAATAATTTAGTTAATGAGAAGACAGGTCCATCAATGAAGAGTGGAACAAAGCAACGTCGTAATAGTGGTAGAAAAAAAGGATCACCACCAATATTACCCCCATTAGAAGCTACAGCAAATATTGATCTAGCTAAACTTGGTAGATCAAGAATGAATAAAAAAGGCATGGTTAAATCTGTAAGTGCAAATTTAAGTGAAAATTTTCAAAATATGGCAATGCGATAGTGTAGAGAATAACACGCACGCATATATAATATTTAATTTTTGAGTTATGTTATTATACGAAGTACATTTTATGTTTGTACGAAATGTTTTCAATGAACAAAAATGTTATCAAGAGCGAAGCGGTGCCGTGTAAAAATCTAATACGAAGCGTATATAATATTGTACGTGAAGTATATACGATGAGTAAGAGAACATTTTATATACTCTTCGTATTACTTATCATATATAATTATGCATATCATATCATAGCACGGGAAGTAAAATTATCATAAACTTTAGATTTTAACACCAATATCATTATATTAAATGACAAATTATATTAAGATGAAGATGCAGATGATAGCGAAGTCGAAGATGAAACTGAAGCATTTGCTCCCATGCTGAGCGGAAATTACCAACATTTACTCTCGCCATGAAATCAGCAGGTCCAATTTCAACATCTTCAAATGGGAATTCTTCTGCATACCCTTCGTCATCTTCATCTACCATCTCCCCTTTTTACTTCTTTCTCCCCATGCTTGCTTTTGTTATTTCTAATAATAATTGTGGATCACTTTTCAAATCATCAAATGCTTTCGTTTCAACAATTTTTTCAAAATTTGACAATACATATTGAAGACAATATTTTTTCAACATTTGTGCTCCACTTTGCTCACTCATTCTTAATAGTAAACATGCGTTATCTAATTTTATACTTCGAATCAAAGTATTTTCACATAATTCTCTTAATCCATCTAATGTATAATGATCCACTAATGATAATAAATTGACAGCACTATTTGCATCAAATTGTTCGATTTGGCCAGTATATAAAAATTCCAACATCGACAAAAACGAATCATATGACCATTCATGTATTTGTATTTCCTGTTGTTTACTTTCTTTCATGCCATTCGATAACATTGCTTTAAACACGTCACATTGGACAGCAATGATTGCTTTATGGGCATAGATTTTTTTATTTTCAATTATAAATACAACATCTGGAAACATATCTGGATTGTTTAATAATAATCGCATATTTCCTAGCAACGTATCAGTTGCTTGTTTTTTTAATGTTGATTTTTCTAATTGGCCAACATCTAATATATGCAAATCATTTAACCATTTATAGCCATCAAATCCACCTAATATATATAGCTTTTTACTACCGACTAAACATGCCGTATGACGTTGTCTACCGACTGGCGCTTTTTCTGTAATTTTTGGATGGTTCCATTCCATCAATTTAGAATGGGACGATGACTTGAGACTATTATTATTATTATTATTATTTTGTCGCATCTTAATATCATCATCGCCTTCTTCTATACCATGTATGGCACCACCACCTAATAAGTTCAATGTAAATACTAAATTTGATCTACCGCGTCCATCATATCCACCAAAAAAATAAATTTTTGTACCAATTGCACTTGCAGTATGACCACGTAAACCTGGTGGTGGACGTCCACATGTTTCAATTTGTTCCCATGTAAACGTTTCTACATCAAAAGCATGTAAATCAGATAAGTGCTTATTCCCAGAGTGGCCACCAAATAAATATAATTTCCTACCAACAGAGGTTACACTATGTGCATTTCGTGGTGTTGGCGTAGTACCAAAACAACGTGGTCTAGACCAATAATTCGTATCTAAATCAAAGACGTCAATATCATTAAAACATTTTTTACCATCGTATCCACCAAATAAATACAGTTTTTGCCCAACGCGTGTCAATGTATGACAAGCTCGTGATGATGGCAAATTACCGGAAACACTTGGTGTAGACCATTCCCGTCTATCTGTGTCTAGTACGTGTAAATCATTCAGCCATTGTTTACCATCATGACCACCATGCAGATATAATTTGATACCAACCATTGCAATTGTATGGTTATTACGCGACGAAGGTGGCACACCGCGAAGCTCTACTTGTTTCCATTTAGAAGTCTCGAAATCCAATACGTGTAAATCATTTAACGCTGACTTACCGTTCCATCCACCAAATACGAATAATTTATTACCAATTAAATCACAAGAATGTGCTGCTCTAGGTGATGGACCACCGTTCGTTGAATTTGGTTGTGCCGACGAAGGTTGTGACCACATATTGATCGTTGCTATGATATAGAATGTATTGTTATTTACGAACAAGCTTTTTCTTTCCTCCGTATCTATTTTTCTATTCTAATTTTGTTTCAGGAGGATCTACTCTATACAGGACAGTACAGATAGATGGATATATATACCTCTCTAACTAAAAATTAATAAAAATTATTATTTTTTAGTTATATATACATATATATAGTCAGTCGTCTATAATATTAATTAATAATATGGAGGATGGGGAATAATGACGATGGAAATTGTGGCGTATTATATTATTATTCAAAAAGGCCAAAAGTAAGTATTAATAAATAATAACTATAAAAAATAATAATACGAATATAAATGATATATGTTGCCTATTGCAATTATATTGAAATGGAAATTTTTGAAATTTTTACTCCATATTTTTTATTTTTTTTTTGATGCACATTGCAGACACAGGAGGAGTTACAAGAAGATGCACATATGTGCATATATAACAATGGGATGTTTTTTTTTTTGTTATTTTTTTTTATTTATTTATTTATTTATTGGATTTTATTATTATTACTTATAGAAATATATAGAAATATAAGAGAAGGTGTAGAGACAGTTTAAATTGTAATAGAACAAAACAAGACACAGCCCCCCCCCCCCC
>LT649306.1:0-26977 GCA_900128395.1 Stramenopiles sp. TOSAG23-2 | reverse complement strand
TTTTTTTTTTATTTTAGTTTTTTTTTTTTTTTTTTTTTTTTTTTTTCCCCCCTTTTTTTTTTTTCTCGTTTGTAAATTGTATTATATTTATGTTATATACTGATTAGACAATATGCCTGGGAATAAAAAATTATCGTCCAATATTAAAAGTATGGGATTTATGAAACGGAGTGCAGAGAAAGTAGATATTGAAACAAATGAAAGTAAAAAAAGAAAACGAGAATTAGAAATTTTTGAAAAACAGTGGAAGACAGCAACAACAACAAATAATAATAAGATAAATAAGAAGGGTATATTAAATAATAGTGGTTTAATTATTGTAAAAAATAAAAAAAGTCAACATAATTATGGTCGTCGATCATTCAGTGGTTATAATAAAACTGTAGAAAATCATCTTGCACGTGGTAGTAATAATAATAATAATGATGAAGATGATGATACACCTAAAAAGAAGAAGAAAAAGAAAAAGAAGAAAAATAATAGTAAGGAGTTAAATATTAATAATTAAATTTTTTATTTTTTAATATTGCTCGTCGCACATATGAAGAATAGATACTATTAATTTTTTTTTTTATTTAGAATGACATTTAATTGGACTAGATGGTAAACTTGCATTTATTTTACAAGCACCAATATCACAATCCGAAGGGATTGGACAATCAAACATATTACCATTCCAAATGCTTCTGCCATCTTTATTGAATAACCATTTTCTTTCTGGGCTACCTTCACTAGTATCGTATGGATCAAAATTAGTATCGCTTCCAATACGACAATCTGTTAATAATGGCAATGAACATAATTTACTAGGTATCTTACCTGTAAAACTATTTAAATTAAAACTAATTTTTGTTAATCCTGTTAAATTATTTATACTGGATGGTAAGCTACCGTTGAATGCATTACCATCCCAATACGATTCTTCGAGATTAGGCTGATTAACAAAAAGATCATCTGGAAAGGGACCAGATAAACAACAGAAGTTACAATTAACTTTTGTTAATTGCGGTCCAAATTTCCAATTTGGTAAATTTCCACATATAGGGTTTCTACCAAATTTTGCTTGTTGCAATAATGGCATTTGATCTAACTTTGCAGGAAAGTTTTTTACATAATTTAAATGAAATTCAACAATTTTAGCATTGCTTAATTTGTAAAAAGTATCTGGAATGTATCCTTTTAAATTATTTCTTTCTAGTTTTACTTCAGATACACGATTTGTTCCATCTTTCATCACTTCACAGCATAGACCATCAATATCACACATGGACTTTTCATCCGATAATAATAAATCCCAATGTTGATTGTTATGCCATTCTTTGAAATGTAATGCTTTTCCTAATTTTTTAATTTCTGCTCGGTCAACTGGGTGGTCATTTTTTAACTCCCAATTATATGATTTTCCATCATGTCCAAATTGACAATCTAATCCAACAGTAGTTGTAATTGAGGATATACAGAGATATGTTATTAAATTGAATAATTTCATTTTGTGTTTCTATTTGTACAGTGTAAGATGATAAAGATGATTGTGTTTGCCATCTATGTGGGCCGTCTTTCTTCTGTATACAGCCTATTATAAATCTATTATTTATCTGTAATTCTAGTAATATAGAGCTTTATCTTACTTTCTGCTGAAACAAACTGGCCCAGCTGGCCCAGCTGGCTCGCAACAACAAAGTTTAAAGTAGCACATACGCACATATATACCACTTACACTAGCTAGCTACTCGCTATATGACCGTGGCTGGCAGTTTAAGGAAATGTAATAAACAAGCAAATGATATTTATACACTATAATTCTATATGTTCACTGGTATTAGTACTTAAATAGGCAGGTTGGCCAGGTACAGCCGCAGATAGACAGCGAGACAGCCTGGACAGCCCTGGACAGCCTGGACAGCGCAGCAGCTGGACAGCCGCCGTCCATGGCCGTTATAAATACAGTACTAGCTAAAATATTTCAAACCCAAACAAACACCTATACAAAATAATTAGAGGTGGGAAGAGGGAAACACTATATATATAAACACAAAGCAACAAGATTTAAATCCAAACCAAACCATATATATTATCACAATAACGACTACAAACAAAATATCATGCCATTGACACATTCTGGTACCATTCTCGTCTGTGGCTTAGAACAGATTGGTTGTACAATAGCAACTGGTTTGTGTAAATCAGGTGACGTGAAAAAAATATATTTATATGATAAGGAAACAGTTACAAATGAAGATGTTGAAACTATGACGGAATATTATGCTGGAAATGATGTTGATATTAAAACTCGTGGTGAAGCGATGACAAACTATTTAATAAATCGTTTTGATGTTGAAGTAGAAACGTCTTTTTTCACCGGTAGTGCAGGTGTACCAGAAGGAGCTTTAAGTTTAGTTGACATTGTTATATTTACAACTTGTAATAGAACCAACTTAATTCGTTACAACGAATATTGTCGTGCGCAACGACCACCAATATGTTTTATAAATGCATGTAATGTTGGATTAGCAGGTTACACGTTCATCGACCGTGGAATTAAATTTAAAGATAAATCTTTTAGATATAGTCTGTTGAACAAAAATTCATATCAATCGCTTGATTTGCAACGACGAGTGATAACGGATGGAGTTGAAATACATAGTATGATAAATGGCATAGCAGCATTTCAAGAACAAAATGGATATTTACCTGAATATGGTAATAAATCCCACCCAAAGTTGGTATTAAAACGTGGTGGTGAATTTACACATTTAAATGCAAACGATTTAGAAAGATGTTCCACTGCACTAGATGAGTTTAAAGAATCAAAAGATGAAGATGATTTGAAATTAGCGGATGTAATGGCATCAAGTACGTCATTGTCCTTTTCACCTTTAATAAATATGGTAAGTGGTGTCACATTAGGTTACATTGGTCAATACATACGAGCAGGTGCTATGGTACATGGCGAAGACACGTATTTAGATAAATTGTGTGGAAAATCACCTGCAATTGAAAAACCATTGTTTTATTTTGATGCAACATCCATTCCATTAAAAAGATTTGATTTAGGTCTTGATAAGAAATATATATATACACCATTAATACGAAAAGGAACTATTATTTTTAACAATAGTGGTGGTGACGGGAATGGGGATGAAGATGGTGGATTTACGAAACAAAACTTTTTATTGTTTACAGATGGTACCTACTTACCTGAAGCGGTTGCTGCTATTACTCATGTTGGTATTGCAAGCGGTAAGGATTCAAAATTGACAATTTTATCTACGAAAAAAATATCTGAAATTAAAAAAAAACAGATAAATAAATCGAAAGCTAAAATTACAAATGGAGAAATTGTATATGCAAATAATAATCATGAAGTTGAATACGATCGTTTGTGTGGTGCAATGATTTTTTGCCCACAAGGCAATTCCGAGCAATTAGAACTATTTGTAAATGATTGCATGAATAGCAAAAATAGAATTCGTTTCCTTACATGTGTCATTGCCCCAGAAACCGTTCAAAATCCATATAAATTTATAACTACACCATCCATACCAGATACAACTGGATTAGAGGATAATAGCAATGATGGTGGCGATGACGATGATAGTGATGACGAAGCTACAGGATTATCAGATAAACAAATAAATTCAGTCCCATATTTATGGATATCAAGTATGAAAGACAATGAAAAAATTGCATCAACGGACGAAGAAGCAACGGAGGAGGAGGAGGAGGAAGAAGAAGAAGAAGAAGATGACGAAATTACCATCAAAGCATATCATTTGTTTTTAGATAGATTTATTGGAGTGAAAGATATTGTAGTCACTATGGCAGGAAACAATACAAATTTAGGATGGAATATGGTGAATGAGCGTAAATTTGAAACAACAAAACGTTACCATGAAGTTGTATCATCAATTGCCGTATTAATTGGATTTGTAGCAAGAACTTATAGTGGAAATTCTGGAATGTCATCTTCCCAAAGTAGAGCTGGAACTAATTTTATTTTAGATAAAGCGTATCAAATGTTCCAAACATCGTTCCCATTTTTAATGAAAGAGAAACACTTACAAGATGATGAATCATTTGTTGAAAAACGAAAAAGGTTTGTCACAGTAGTTTGTAAATTGTATTTAAATATATTGAAACAACATAATTTCTTTGAAAAAGAGGTGGAGAAAGTAATAAACGAATATGAAGAGGCGTTAGAAACGAATTCAAACGATAAAATTGCAAAATTTGATTTCAATAAAGTGACATTAAATGGAGCCATGGGAAATTCAGAAACAACAAAAGATGGCAACGCCGTAGCGCCAAAATATCTATTCGATGCATTTAAATCGTTAAATGAATCTATATATGGACAAAAACGATTTAAATTGTTTTTAAAAGATTTAAATCCAAGTTCAATCGTGAAAGAATGGTGTGAAGAGTTTATAACGATTACGATGAAATTATATCGGTTAGAGGAAAAATCAAAGCGGCCTAGTTATTCAGATTTATTAAAGGAGGATAAAGAATGGATTAGTAAAAATGTTATCAGTACGTTGAAATTTACTCATAGAATTATGGATGCATCACGTTGTCAAATTGCTTGTGGCATTTTAGCCACCGAGGCGATTAAAAATTTATCCAATGTAACAGTAAAAAACGATGATAGTGATGATAAAATATACGAAGTTCAATTTGAGACATATGATGAGGCAAATTCGTTTAAAAAAACAAATGCTTTTGTATTGGAATGTGCAGACTTTAAAGATAAAGATGGCAAAACTGTTAAATATCAAAAAGAAAAAAAGATAGAGGAGGAGGACGATGATCAAAATTTTGGTAGCGATGATGGTGGAAGTGACGATGATGGTGGAAGTGACGAGGAAAGTAGTGATAGAGGGGAGAATGATGATGAGAGTGAAGCAAGAGATGAGGATGATGCAGACGACACTAGCGAAATTTGATTTGAGTTGGCGATTCGTTAAAATATATCATACGCACACCGCCGTATAATATATATATGATGATATGATATGATACACGTTTATCTGATAAATATTAATAATTATACGACAGTTTATATATAAAAGTACACGCGTATTTTAATTTTTTATTCCTATCATATCCATGACAATTCCTACTCTTATATATATATTTTTAAAATTGAATCGAACTAGCACCCATCATTCTCTTTGCAATTGGACTATTTGGATTACTTGATCGGTTTCTTGTGTTTCCTAAAGGGTGATATGCTTTATCGCGTGATAAAGGTGGACGTAAAGCCATTAACGAATCTAAAGGTGCTTCCATATTCTTTTCTTGTTCTGCAACTGATGCCGGTTTCCTTGGCTTTGGCCTCGTGCGTCCTACTGTTAAATCATAATAAGTTTTTGGATTCCCATACCCAACTAAATTTCCATATAAATCTTTATCGCAATTTGGCAACGATCCTGGTTGAGGACGTTGTATATATCCTTCTTTTTTACATGTAACTAAATTATATTTATACCCAGCTAAATTATGTGGATTAAACTCTCTTTTGTCTAGAGGTGGATATGTCGGACCTTGTGGCTTTGGTAAGTTCTTAGGATTTTGCGTCGATCTCATATTTTGTGTTTTGTATACAGTTTCAGTCTCTCCTAACTCATAGTTTGTTTTATTTGCTGATAGCCTATCAAAACCTGGTGCAGGTTTTCTTTTTTCATATAATTGTGATTGTGACGATGTATCTTTACAATATTGCTCTGAATAGAAATCGTTGAAATTTCTAGTTCGATTATCACCAAATGGTACATCACTTTTATTTGGCTCTTTCTTTACACGTTTATATGTTGGTTTACCTGGGTTTGGAAACTGTTGTTTTGTTGCTGAACTCCATTGTTTTTCTTGATATGTTGATGGATTTCCAATAACAACTGAACTACGCAATGTTGCAACATCAAATACTTTTTTCGGCATGATTTCGTTGTATTATTATAACGTTATTGATGTGAGTATTGATTTAATATATATATATATATGTTTATGTATTGTAAAGAGATGTGATTACAAAAGATTATATCCAATTATTCTCCTGTGAATACCTATGTATTTTCTTATTATTTTTACTATTCCACAATAATAATAGTTGTGTTGTTATTATTATTATTATTGTTGAATCATATACAATCATCCGCGATTTTTGTGTATTCTCGCAGAAAGTATCAATATTTTAATGGAAATAGTATCCTTATTTATTGTTTATAATATAATTATAGAATATGATATATTATTATCGATATTATCGGTAATTTATATATTAAATGGTTGTTTTTAGTTCAGAGATTTTGGGCGGCCGTTTCTTGCGATCGGTACTAAAGTAGCCGGCTTTTCAATTCTAGGATAAGATTAACATAGTAATACCATTGTCTCAACGTCAACATCACCTTCTTTCTCTCGCCTCCTCCCGGCAGCATAATAAACAACACACACGCACATATTATTGATGAACTAAAATAGAATATTGAAATAAGATATTCTATTACTCAAGAAATGCAATGCAATATACACAGAATACTCCTATATATATATATATATATACATGGACATACATAAACACAACTAGATACAGACATAGAATATTTATTATCAGTAGAGAGCAATAATAATAATAACAATAATAATGAAACGAAGAGGATCAAACCAAAATAGAGCACCGAATTCTTCCAGAAACCGTGGTGGTGGCCATAATAAACGTGGACGTAACCAAATACGTAATGGAAAAGTACAACATAAAAATGATAAATTATACAGTGAAAAAATGGGAAGGCAATTGCAACCTGATGAAGTGGCCGTCTTAGCACGTGAAGTTGAAAGATTAAGTGAAAAAGAGAAAGATTTACTAGAGCGTGAGAAAAGATTAAAATCATGGGAAGAAAAAGCAAAAAATGATGCACAAAGTGCGAGTGAAAAAAATGCCATTTCTAGAGGACAACAATTATGGAAAAAAGCACAAAAAGGTATGAAAGGTGTTACATTATCAGAAAAATTAAGAAATGCAGAGAAATCAATTGCAATATTAGCCGCAAGATTGGAAAAAGCTGGTTTATCAACAGACGTACAAGGTAGTGAAATGTCAAATAATAAAGAGTTGGCAAAATTAAGAGAAGAAAATGAAGCACTTGCTATGAAATTACAATTAGCAAATGGACGTTCAGCAGGTGCTAACCCGGCCAAAAAAGCAGCGGCAGCTGCAGATAAAAGAGCTAGGGATTTAAAAGCAGCATTAGACACATTAAAGGAAGAATACGTAAAATTAAAAAAAGAATTAGAATTATCTGGATCTGCTGGAACATCTGCCAGGCAAGAAGTGCAAAAATGGAAAGAAAAATGTAAACAACAAGAGGAATTAATTTTAGGAATGCAAAATAAATTGAAAAACAATGATAAAAAATTAGCAGAAAAAAAAGCTGCAAGTGAATTAAAATCAATATCTGAGAAAATGCAAAAATTACTAGAGGAAAAAAATAGCTTAAAAGAAAGATTAAAAGGAGCTGAAACAGATGCAGCTCGTTTACGCCACCAATTAGAAGAACATCGTAGTAAATTAAAATCTTTATCGTTGCAGCGTAAGAATTCATCGGAGGATAATAAAAAATTGAAAAAATTAGATGAACATTTTCAAAATGAAAAAAATAAAGTAAAAGAATTAAATGAAAAATTGAATGAAGTAAATGATAGAGTAACACGTTTAAGCGAATTGCAAGAAAAGTTAAAGCAAAAGGAAATAGAATTAAATAAAGAACGTTTAGAAAAAGAAAGTTTATTGAACAAGCTTAAAAGGCAAAAAGATCGTGTTAATGGATTAGAGGAAGATTTAAAAAGTGCCGAGTTGGAGAAAGAAACCATGAGGGAAGCTACTCGCTCTACCGCAGATGCCGCTGCCGTCAGCATAGAAAGTGTACAACAAGTAGTCAAATCATTGCAAGAAGAGATAAAAATATTACGCCAAGAAAACGAAGAATTGAAATTAGGATTGGAAACCAAAGAGAACGAGGTTAAAAAACAAGTTGATGAGATTAATGATTTAAAATTAGCATCTACTGAGCATCAAGATTTCAATAACCAATCCTTGCAATTACATGCACAAATACAAGGTCTGAAAAAAACAGTTGCGGAGAAAAATGCTACCATTGAACAAATGGAAGAAATCCATACAAAAGAAATGGAAGAATTACGATTACAACTTCAGGCAGAGATAGATGCATTGAAAGAATCATTTAACCAAGAAAAACAAAATTTAATAACAGTGACAGATGGACAAATCAAACAAATGAGAGATAAGGTTAATGATATTGTACAATCACAATCAGATTCGGAATCAGATGTGGAAGAAAAAAACAGTGAGATTGAACATTTACGCCTAAACAATTCCGAATTAACATCTAAATTATCAAGTGCTGAGACAAAAAATATGACATTGACGAATGATCTAAAAGAGCAAAATAAAC
Organism: Stramenopiles sp. TOSAG23-2; assembly: GCA_900128395.1. Classification (NCBI taxonomy): domain Eukaryota; species Stramenopiles sp. TOSAG23-2. The sequence goes on along the minus strand of LT649306.1, from coordinate 18,506 downwards.
TTGTCCTTGAAAGCAAAGAATACGTATCGAATTTGCGTAAAGATATAAAAGAATTAAATGACCAATTGAAAATAAAGGAGGTAACACACAATGCTAGTGTTGAAACGTTGAAAAATTACAGAAAGGAAATAAATGCAAAGGACACTGAAATTCATCGTAAAAACGAACAACTTAAATTGTTAGAGAATGATTTCCAAAAATTGAAAATTGCAAAAGAGAAAGATCAAAAAAAGTTTCAAACTGTTGTTCAAGATCAAAATGATCAATTTAAGAAAAATGAAAATTCTTTAAGACAAGATATAGAATTATTGAGTGAGCAATTAAGTTCTTTGATTGAAAATGGCGAGGAATTCAAACGTAACGTGTATAAACGCGAAAATCAATATAAAAAACAAATTGAAGAATTGCAAAATACACGTAAGCAAGATATTGCTGAATTTTCTAAAGTAAGAAAAGCAGCTACGGCATGGAAGAAAAAAGCTGGTAAAATAAAAAAAGGTAGCAGCGCTAGTCTATCAAATGAAAATCAAATTAATTATAAAAAGCCATCAACTGCTGGTCCAAAAAGTAGTACTGTTAAAGATAGAAAAACGAATATAAATAAATCAAAAAATAATAATAGTAATAATACCAACAGTAAAGTCTTTTCCAGGGGTAGGGATATTAAATCTCAACGAAGGCAAGAACAATTGTTCAATAATAATAATAATGATTCTGTACCAAAGTTACCAAGTTTAAATGAAAAACATTCGCCAATAATGACAGGTAAAATGAATATGATATATGAACATGAAATCATTGATGAAAATAATAACAATAATCTCTCTGATGGCTTAATTCTTGGTGAAATCGAGGATAATGCTATTCATCATAAAGTTAGTCGACGTGCACAACAATATGCCCCACATACGCCACCTAGGATGAAATCAAATAATGAAAAGAGCGGATATGAACCAAGTTAAGTAATATACACACAAGCGCAAATGCGTGTTGCAGTGTCAGTAAAAATAAAAATATAGTACTTCGTAGAAAAAGTTACGAAGAGTATATATAATGAAGTACTTTTTAATATTGATATATAAATATTTGATAATTTATTGATATTATTTCAGAGAGGACTCTTTCTAATTGTCAGCTGGAATTACCTCCTTTCCAAATCTATCGTCGGCATAAATTTTCTTCCCGCATTTGCCACATGTCAATTTGTGGCAAGATATAACTTGTATGAACTGACATGATGATATTACTATAGACAGTCCAACTAAAATCCAAAATCCAAGATTAACTTCCCATTGCCACATATTGCTATGCCCCAAAAGTGGAAAACGTATCATAATAACCGCAGACATAGCAATGATAAATTCGATGCATGCTGCCATTAATAATAAATACCCTATTACAACTTGAAAAACTCCAAGCTTATACCATTGTTTAAAATGTTTCGGATCCTTTCTTGCACCTGAAAATTCTAAACTTATTAAAAGAACTAACGATACGAATACTGCAGCCAAATATAAGACACACGTAATGAAGCCGTCCCGTGCAAGAAGTTTAGATGGCATATCGTTTTTTCCAACATGCCAAAAATTTGCTTTTCCATCAGTCTCTGTGTAAAGCCATTCTTCATATTTTTCTGGTGTTACCAAACTGGCTATGCGAGATGACTCAATTAGGTTTTTACCTCTGCATTTATTCCAATAATATTGAGTTATACCCTGATTTTCAGTTCCAGGTGTATCAACACGATCTTGTGGTCGATATTTTTCACTACTCTTTTTATAATTTCCAAAGCAAAGATTCAAAGTTGTATTGGGACTAAAGTGATGCCTGAATGCAGGATTTTTTTGTGAAAGCCTCAATATATCGCCGGCAATGAGTTCTTCTTTTGTTACGGTTAGAATAATCGACAAAGCAATGCTTGCCATCAAAGCAGCTGTTATACCTAAATTAGTGATAACATTTGCCATTGAATCACTACTTATAGATTGATGGTTAATTCCATCAACTTCATATTTCTTCTCCTTGTCCATCCAAGCCGTCTTTGATTGTTTAGTGGGGTGTGTTATTGTTACGTCCATGATATTGCGAAAGGTTTGTTATGGTTAAGAGATCTGGCATGGGATGTGAAAGGTTTCCTATAATAAAAAGCCAACCAATAAAGATCAGAATATGTTATTCGTGATTTTTCACAATACAATTATTAGTTTTGTCTTACAAACCTTGTGCGTTTATTGCTGTAACTCATTTGAAGAGTTACAGTGGGAGATGTGAAAAGTAATAGTTTCTAATGTTCTATTTACACAAATGTGTGTGTGTGAGGTGTGGTCAACCACATCAATGTGATAAGTGCATAAAATGTACCTATTATAACGCGGTTGTTAAAATACTGGTACTTTGTTATACTTGTTAATATACTATATAAAATTGAAAATAAATAGGATGTTGAAAATAGCACAGCACAATACAAAAAAAAAATAAAATAAAATTACTTTATTAATATTAGATTTATTGGCATAAAAAAATTAAAAGTTTTTACGAACGGTCGTATAAAACATGGTGCACATGTATTAAATATACGTGAAGTAATATATTTATTCGCATTGAGTAAAGCCCCCCATCATCACATACAAGGATCCACGTACATTGAAAAAAAAAGTCCTTTTTATACCTTCTTTTTTAAATTCCTCACCCATTTCCTTCGTCTACAATAATCCCATGAACTCATCTTATCTTTTCGTTTAAATTTCGTTAAATCCGAAAAATCTGTTGCATAATGCCAACCCTCGTCAACAATATGCCAATGATCTATCCAATGTGAGTTACCATCACTTTGCAAAACTTTTTCAGTTTGATCAATTTCTTTCATTGTCTTTGGATTTCCTTCATTGTCTGTAAATTTAAATATTTTTTCATGTGGCCAAAATTTATGTCTAAAACCTGTTCCAACCCACCATCGTTCATTTTCGAAAATGACAAATTCAATAATAGTTCCAGTCATTTCATCATTATTTACACCATTACTAGTTGTACTGCTATCTGAATCATTACTACTAGTGCTAAATGTTCGCATTCGATCATTTGCATTAATCATATTCCCATTTAATTCATTTATAGTGGTATTAATGTTATCATTGTTATTATTGCTATTGGATCTTAAATTTTTCTTTTTTCTAGCTTTTTTGACTCTTCGTATCCAACGCCGTCTTCTTAAAAAATCACCAGATTTCATAACTTCATGCCAATTTGTATCACCAACAAACCCTGAGTTGTATTCATATTCATGATCGTCATCGTATAAATCGACTTCCCATAACCCTTTCCATTTCAAATGTTCTGGTAGCGAAACTTTTTCCATTGGCTTTGGATGGAATGATTGAAGTTTCCAACCAGCTCCAACCCACCATCTAGTATATTCAGTTGTAATAAAAGCTTTATCCCGTTGATTATCAAATTTTTCATGTATATATTCATCATGAGTTGTTATAGTACTTTCTTTCATTCTATATATTTTAAAACGTATAATAGCAAAGACAGCTTGAACATATGGATTACCAAATAAAAAGAAAACCCACCAAAACATTAACCATATCATATGTGTTGGAATGTATTTAATAAAAATTACTAACACAATTACACTAGTAATAAGTGTAGTTCGCGCTTTGATTCTCATTAATGGATCATTTAATGACACTTCAAAAAAATAAAATATTCCATCAATTAAATCGGAAAATAATTTCATAAAATTTTGAATAGATTTGAAATTATTCAATTTTTCCGCTAATGTTGTTGAACGAAGACTACGTGGTATGTAATCGCTCTGATTAATATTACCATTATTATTCATTGTTTGATTTGTTTTCATACTCATACTGCTGTTACTGTTGTTGTTGTTGTTATTATTGCTATAGCTACGATGTCCCAAAACAGAATTACTGTTGCTTCTGCTATTATTATTATTATTATTAGGATTATTAGGATTGTTCACATTAATTTGTTTTTTTGTAAAATGGCTATTTATATAAGAAGATGGATTGACAAAAAACCACAATGTTATTGCAGTAAGTGATAATGGTCCTACAACAGCAAATTCTAATCCATATAAACATAAAATATTAATTATCATCAATAATAAGGTTGTTATAGCTGGTTTTTGCCATAATAATATAGCTAATATTAAATCCATTGCATTAAACATTTCTTCCGATGCAACTATGAATCGTAAAAAATTTTGATTACTAACACTTAAACTTAATGATTCATTATGCACAATAGCAGCAGCTTTTGATGAAAATCGAACATTTTCCGATACCACTTCTTTTAATAAAATTGCATCAAAATCATTTTGTGACATAGACATGGACCATTGAACTTTGCATTGCAAAATTGGTGTTATTGTTGTACCATCGTTAAAAACAGCAAATAAGTTAGAATTCAATTTAATTTGAACATTTTCTTCAACCATACTTTCATTTAAATGTATAAATGGTATTTTACATAAACCTAATAATATAGGATAATTATTGTTCTTCTTTTGCTGGCAAAATATACGAATATTGATCGTCGGATTTTTCTGACTTGCTGCTAATTGACTTAAATCTCCCATATGCAAATTAATACTGAAAAATTCATCAAATATACAGGCAAAGGATATTTTACCACGTGGATATAACTTTACTGATTTAGATTTGTATACTCTACTAGTACCAACTTGCATTTCGGTGAATATAACTGATGTTTTTTGATTTAAATATGGTTCCATTTCATGCCTTCTTTTCTCTACTGCTTTCCCTAGTTTTGGCGAACCTTTTAAACGTGTTAGATTACTATCAATGTCTTTCAATGCAATAAGTTGAAATGATAAACATCCAATATTAGACGTTGAATTAGACCGTTTTCCAGCCATATTTTTTTTTATTGGTTAATATAATTTGTATATTCTGTTATAATATGTGTGTATATATATATTTCTGGACTTGATTTTTATCTTTATCTGTTTTCTTTATATATGTATATTTCAATTTAAATGATTATATTAAAGCTTCCTCTCTATTTTTGTCTCTCCATAATATGTGTGGTGCTGTGGTGGATCAATTATTTACTTTTGTATACAAGTTGTATATACAAAACAAATATATATCTATCGCACTATCCCTTATTACTTTATCATCATTTTTTTGGCTAATAATAATAAGGCGTATTAGTATAGCAATAGTAGCTCTATTGCTTATTGCAGTAAATATATCAATTGCTATATTTTTTTGTGGTCCTAATAGTAAAATCGAAAGGTCCCATAGACACAGCATGGGATATAGTCTAGCATAGACACAGGGGTCCAAGAGCAATTTTCCCCAACATCTCCATCATTGATCATTTCACCATCATAATTAGCATTATGACGAATCAAGATGCCGTAATCGTTGTCCTTTGCATTGTCTCGTACGTCTTAGTTCCATCAAAAAATCCGGCATTGCAACGATGCAATAGCCTAAATTCTCAAGCAATTTTGCGGTATTAATGCATGTGGAACTCCTACCTTTTTGTAATGTTACTTTTGGCATTTTGTATATATATATAGTTGGATTGTATAGATAACTGTCCAGCCCATGTGTCTAGTCACCATGAAAGACTTTTACACAGAATGGCCCTTTAATATTTACATTTTTAATTCAAGGTTCAAAAATTTGAAAATAAAAATTAATGGCTGTGTAGCAATACCTGGTTGTGACAATTTGCATCATTCTTCTGAACGAGAACATTCTAGCAGGAAAGCCCAAGGCAAGCCATCATGTGGCCAATGAAAGTACATAATGTGTACATTTTTTTTCATGTTCTTTGTAGGTTATTACTAGGTACATACCATTGAACCATATAACACTATACCACAGCATTATTACTACCTACAGAAGTACAAACCCAAGGCGAAATCCCAAGAAAAGCAACAAAAATAATAAAAATAAATAAAATCGATTTTAACACCACACATCATCATCAACAAAAGTTAAAGTATACTTAATACAAAAAAATGAATGAATGACTGGATTGTAAATTTTAATATAGATAAATATATATATACAAGAGATACGTAGTAACAGATACATTGCAATATACATATATATATAAATATATATACCCATAAACAACATCATGTCACAGATGCAACAAGATGAAGAGGGAAACCCATCTTTAGTTGGAACCTTTATGAGGGAATTGTCCAGTATGAGGGAAAAGTTTAAAGATGAAGATGCAGAATATGAAGCTTCTTTCCAACATTTGGAAAAAGCAGCTGTTTTGCAAGAATGTAGAAACTTTAACGATGCAAATTTTGTTAGTAAACGACCTGGAGAATGTTGTGAACTGTTAACGAAACTGCTATACTTATTAGTGCAAGGTGATACGTTTACTCCTACAGAGGCTACAGAAGTATTTTTTGGTGTGACACGTTTATTTCAATCACAAGCACCTATGTTAAGGCGTATGATGTACTTATTTATTAAAGAGGTTGTCGAGGCAACTGCTGCTGAGGAAGTTATTATTGTTACAAGTAGTTTAACAAAGGATGTTAACAGCAAGAAGCCATTGTTCAAAGCAAATGCATTACGTGTTCTTTGTAAAATCATTGATGGTAATATGCTCAGTCAAATTGATCGATATATAAAACAAGCAATTGTTGATCCAACTAGTATGGTATCAAGTAGTGCTATTGTTTCTGGACACCATTTGTTAAACGACAATGCAGATATCGTACGTCGTTGGACAAATGAAGTACAAGAAGCAATGAATAGTAATAGCGCCATGGTACAATACCATGCGTTGACGTTGCTATATCGTATCAAACAGCACGATCGATTGGCTGTGTCTAAATTAGTATCTGGCCTAAGTCGTGGCAATACATTACATAGTTCATTAGCTACCTGTATGTTGATACGTTATACGATACGTATGATGAATGCTAATAAAGATTTACCAGCAAAAGAGGCACGTGCTGCATATTCATTTTTAGAAATGTGCTTACGAGATAAAGACGAAATGGTTTTGTTTGAAGCTGCAAGGGCAATCTGTAACTTACCAGACGCCACGCCGCAAGATATATCCCCCGCTGTAACTGCATTGCAATTATTTTTAGGAAGCGGAAAGCCGGTGTATCGCTTTGCTGCTGTACGTACATTGAGTCAAGTAGCATTGAAACATCCAATGAGCGTTACAAAATGCAATGAAGATATGGAAACCATGATACAAGATTCAAACCGTTCTATTGCTACATTGGCAATCACAACGTTGTTGAAAACTGGTGGGGAATCAAGCGTTGATAGATTAATGAAACAGATATCATCTTTCATGTCTGAAATTGGGGATGAATTTAAAGTTGTAATAGTGAAAGCTATTAAAGTTTTATGTTTAAAATATCCATCGAAACATCGTTCCATGCTTGCATTTTTACACAATGCATTGAGGGAGGAAGGTGGCTTTCAGTTTAAAAAAGCAATTGTAGATGCCATTTTAGATTTATTGAATCAAGTGCCTGAAATGAAAATTGAAGGTTTGAATGCATTAGGCGAGTTTATTGAAGATTGTGAATTTCCGCAATTGTCAGTAAAAATTTTACAATTATTAGGTGAATTAGCACCTACTACGCCACATCCTGGACGCTACATTCGATTTATATATAATCGAGTGATTTTAGAAATTCCACCAGTACGTGCTGCTGCAGTAAGTGCATTGGCAAAGTTAGCCGCATCCGTAGATGGATTGCGTGATGAAGTTTTGATTTTATTACGTCGAGCACAAACGGATGATGATGATGAAGTTCGCGACCGTGCAACATCGTACGTTACCATGTTAAGTGCAAAGGATAATGTCGAGGCTTCGTTAAATATCATTAAAGATGGTTTGCCAAGCGGTATGAGCGTACGTGCATTGGAAAAAGCACTTATTGCATACAAAGCTCGCCCAGCACCAGGACCATTGTCCATCGAATCGTTGAATGTACAATTAGGTAGTACAAGTGAAAGAGGATATGAAGATGAACGCGTTGAACGGACAACAAGTTTACAAGAAGATGCAGGTATTATTGAAGTGGATGATAATGCAGGTGCTGATAATGCAGCAGCTGATGTTGTCGATGATAATTATGCTGCGGAATTATACAATATTCCTGAATTTGCAGGGTTAGGAACACTTTTAAAATCAAGCATGCCAGTTAAATTAACTGAAGATGAAGTTGAATATACCGTGCAATGTATTAAACATACTTTTAGTGAACATATGGTTTTGCAATTTAACGTTAATAACACCATTGACGACCAATTGTTGAAGAATGTTCAAGTTGCATTGGAATTAGAAGAGGAGGAAGTATGGTCCATCCATGCAACCGTTGCATGTGAGAAAATACCATTTGGTAAACCAGATAAATGTTACGTATGTTTATTGCGTAATGAGGAATATGGTTCCGATAGCTTTGATGCAGTGTCATTTCCATGCGAATTGCGATTTACGACACATGATGTCGATAAATCTACAGGAGAGATGATAGATGAAGATGACGAAGGGTATGCAGAAGAATTCCCATTTGAAGATGTTGAAATTGGACCTGCTGATTTCATGGCGAGAGTAAATGTTGGTAATTTCCGCTCAGCATGGGAGCAAATAGGCAACTCAGCAGAGAAAACTGATAAGCTAGCATTGCGCCAATTTAAAACAATTGGTGATGCAGTAGCAGCAATTATCGATGCTTTAGGTATGCAACCATGTGAAGGTACTGCATCAGTTCCATCAGAAGCAATGAAACATATGTTAATGTTGGGTGGAAGTTTTTGTGGAAATAATAAAGTTTTAGCACGTGTCCAATTGGTTGTTGATTCTAAAAATGGCGGTGTGTTGATCAAAATGGGCGTAAGAAGTGAAGATGAAGAAGTTACAAACATTGTTTTCAGTTGTTTATAAATTGAAAATATTTAACATTATATTCAACAAACACACACAAACCGAGAGAGAGATTAAAAGGATGGTTTTAAAAAATCGCTATGGAAATATTAGTATAATTATTTGTATAGTCTTTTATTTATTAAAATAGTATTAGTATACACACAGCACACAGCTAAGAAGATCCTATATTTAATAAATAATAAGCACATAAGCACATAATAACAAAACCCGACTTTAACCTTTACGACTGGCCGACGATTAGACATAATACTTCTTACAAAATATTGAATGAGAAAAAAAAAAAGAAAATAGAAATCATATTATAGGACATTACCATATAATATTGCGTATATATATATATAATAGTCCATTTATATATTCTCAACATAATCACAGAGGAGCCTTGATTGAAAACTAAAACATATAGATCTATAGATAGATAAAATAGATATTACATATATATATTGAAAAATTTTGCACAAGTTATCAAATTTATTTTTTTCTAATTATGTTTAATACTACTACTGTTCGTTTGTCAAAGACTTTACAAGCATTTATGAAAAAGAATTTAGGTACTTTGCCAATGTATGTGCCACTTGTATTGTCTTTAGTTATTGTAGTTGTATTGCTTCTTGTAGTTTTATGTCAACGAGATTCACTGAATAAAAAGAAAAAGGGCAGAAGAAAAAATAGTGGAAATAATAATATATCACCAACGAATAGTAATAATAATAATAATAATAATAATAATAATATTAATAATAGTCGCAGTAACAATGAAAAAGGCGGTAGTAGTAGTAGTAGTAGTAATAGTAGCAAGAATAATGATAACAACGAAGTTAAATCTGAATCGACAAGCACAATATCTGTAGCAAATGAAACTAAATCATCGTCTGCAGCATCCGCATCATCATCCCAACATGGCAACGATCCTTTACTAATTGAAATGCAAAATTTACTTGTAGAAAAATTGCAAGAAATGGATGAAGAAAAAAATGATGGTTGGAAAGATATTACAAGTACCGTCTCAGATGTTTCAGAGAACGATGTAATAAAAGAAATTGAAATCAATGGAAAGCCGTTATTTCAATTTCAATTAAATGTAGATGTATCTGTAGATGATCTTGTTGGATTTTTTTGGCATACTGCAAAGCAACCAGGAAAAGCTGTTAAAGGCTTTAAAGTTTTCGATCGACCAAATGGAAATCCAAACAATGCATGCCGAATGTATCATCAAATGTATCCATCCTTTGGTAATCAAGTTTTGTCATTATCTGAACGTGATCTAGTAAGTGCAGAAGCATTGTTTGAATTAGATGGTGGCCGTATAGCATATGTTGCTAAAAGTATCGATGAGACTGCAGAGATTACACCCCAATTGTTGAAGTTTGATAAAGTAAAACCAGTACGTGTTGATCTTCCTTTCTCCATCTACATCTTTGAAAATAAAGGTCCAAATAAATGCTTGGTAACACGATATGTAAACTTGGATTATAAACTTCCATGGTGGATCCCGTCCTCTACATTACGAAAAGAACAAACAAAACGCCCCATGAAAAGTATGAAACGAATTGAACAATATATAAATTCAGATAAATTTACAAAAGTAAAAAATTTACCGTTGAAATATACATTGGATGGAAGTAGTGTGAGTAATTTACCTAATGATGGAATATCAAGTGGGAACAGCCAAAATAAAGTGAAAAGTCAAAATAAAGATATTAACAAATTAATGAAAGAAGTAGAAGATATTGATCATGATGCTGAAAATGCGCAAACAAATATGTACTTAGCTCTTGGTTTAACTGCGATAACATGCGTATTGTATGTAATAAGAAGATGAAAACATGTATATATATATATGTTGTAGAGCGAGAGAAATCATGCGTATTGAAAGATGATCACAGTATGCAAGGTAGAGAATGTTTTCTTTTTAAAATAATAAAATAGTTTTTTTACCTTTTACCGTTTTTTTGATATTTATTTTTTTGTATTTACTTTTTTATCCAGGCTCTCAACAATTGTATACAATAAATACAAAAGAATATCTACAATATCATAATATTTATATAGATATTAAGATATATATAAATAATTGATAAATAAATTATTATTATAATACTACATTATGTCAGAAACAACTAACACCACAGATGCAACTCCGCTTTATGAGCGAACGTGTGAAAAATGTGCAAGCAAAGGTGGTGCACCAGAAAAATTAAAAGAAGCGGATTTACTACAATTTAAAGCACAACTATGTCCATCATGGGAAGTTATAAAAAAAGGTGAAAGTGATGCAATAAGAAGATCATTCATTGCAAAAAATTTTCAAGCTGCGTTAGATTATGTAGTAGCTGTAGGCGCAATTGCAGAGGAACAAGGCCACCACCCGGACTTGCATATTACTAGTTACAGGACTGTTGAAATTGTCGTGTACACACATTCACTGGATACATTAGCATTGAATGATTTTATTTTAGCATCAAAATGTGATAAAATACCAATTACGTATTCACCGAAATTTTTGAAGGACAATCCAAATGTTACAGCTGGTGTGAGTAAATAAAAGAAATGTGTACGACCGTAGTTTTTAAAAATATGAGTAGGAGAGATAAAAATTATGTTGTGAACTAAACTTGTTTTTCAATTGACATGACACTGGCACACCATTACAGAAGAAAAGAATTTATATCTCTTACTAGTATATATTTTAAAATAAATTTCAAATTATGTTAAATCCATTCGTTGATCGTTATTACTAATTACTACTACTGCCACCGCCATCATTTACGTATTATTTTGTTGAGATTGTTTAACAAGTTCTTCATTCATTACTTTTAACCAATTCATATTATTATCATTTATTTCAGACATATCTTTACCACTTTTTGCAACAATTTTTAAATAATGAGCAATTTTTAACAATTCACAGTCATCTAGTTGATCAGAACGCCAACAACTACATTTAATACCATTTTTTGGATTAAAACCAAAGTTTGCTTCAACATCATCAATATGTAAAGTATTCTTACGTGAATACCGTGGGAATTTAGACCATATCAATTCCAATGGTTTAAATGCTTTTCCTTTCTTTTTCTTTCCACTCGTTTTACTAACGCGGGATTTACGCCTAAACATACATTCTTTATCTAATACAAATAAAATTTTATATGGATTAGATGGTTCTAAAAATCCTAATTCAATTAATTTAATTTCTAACCATTTCCAACTAGTTTGGGACCAGATTACAATGTCATAATCTTTATAAACCAATGAAAGAAACTCTTGCATGAATGGTCGTTTCATTTTCTGAAAATTAGAACTCTTTGAATCAAAATCTAATAGCGTATGGTCAAGGTCAAGGACAAGCAATGGAAAATTTGGCCTTGGATCATTCATCATACGTGAGCTTATTTCAGTTTTTGCGATTGACTCCCTTAGTTTCTCCATAATATTACCTTTATTAAAATCTAAATCCAATTCATAAATATCCATATCATTCAATACGTTTAACTCTTGTTTTGCATCTTGTTCTTGATTTAGTTGTTTTTGTAAGACAGTTTCCTTTGTCCCCATCATTTTGATAAATTTTGGCACTTTCATTTGACTAATTAGCGTTGTATTTTTTAACCCACCTTTTGCTTTTAAACCAAACAATTTGATTTTATCTTTATTCACTTCCGATAATGTAGATAATTCAGTTAATAAATTTTCATAAGTTTGATTTTTATTTAAATTCAATAAAAATGTTTCTTTTCCAAACTTTACTTTAAACTTTTGTATATCTTCATTGTCATTGTTCAGTTAATAAATTTTCATAAGTTTGATTTTTATTTAAATTCAATAAAAATGTTTCTTTTCCAAACTTTACTTTAAACTTTTGTATATCTTCATTGTCATTGTTTTTATTATTATTATCCGTAGTTACTAACGATGCCATGTTTATTGGATGGGCGTGGGGATTAGAGAAAAATAAATATACCGTGTTCTATTTGATTACTATAAGAAAGGATATATGTTAATGTTTGTATATTTTTAATATTTATTATTTCAAATTATTTCTTCAATTATATAATAATTATTTCATCAACGAACAATTAATTCTTTGATGGTTATTTTAAGGTATTATTACTATAATACTAATACGTGCACTCAAAAAGAATTCTTTTTTATTTTGGTGCACTTCTTACTTTTTTACTGTAACTCTTCTTTTATCTTGCAACAAACAAAAAAAAGAAGAAGTTCTTTTTGCTTCTTGTGCATGCTGGGCATGCACTTAATTGAATTTAAATTGATTAATTTATATTATATAATAGATATATATGCATTATATGCATGATTTGAATAATTATTCCACGTCTAAGTAAGGAAGACATATAATAAATAATCTATTTATTATCAACAAACATATCTATGAAGTCACGATTATCCTAGTTCATATTAAAAGTTACAATGTATAAATCAATTATATTAATATTTTTGTTTGGATTAATTATTGCAGTTAACGCACAAAATATTAATAATAACAATAACCGGCAATTGTTACAAACAGCATCAGATAGTGAAGGCAGAATTGATGTGAAAGGGAAGGATACTATCTTATTAAATAATAATTTATCCATGCCAATCATTGCACTTGGGACTGGAGGATATAATAATAGTATTGCACAAGATGCTGTAACCAAAGCCATACAGATGGGTTTCAAACATATACATTCTGCATATGATTATTACAATTTACCTGGAATAGGTAAAGCATTGAAAAAAACAGTCCGTGAAGAAATATTTTTAACCTCAATGACTTCACCTTGTATACATACCGCTGCTCCTCCAAAACGCAATGTAACTAATTCTCAAGAATGCTATGATACAACATTAAAAGAACTAAATGAATTATTAACATTATTAGATGTTGAATATATTGACCTTGTTCTTTTACATGGCCCATCAGAACCGTTTGGATATGAAGGTGGTTGTTCAAAGAAAATATGTGAATTAAATCAAGCTCAATATAATGCATATAAAACATTTTACAAGGAAAACAAAGCACGTGGTATTGGAGTATCTAATTTTTGCCAAAGTTGCTTAGAATGTTTAGAAAATAATGCCAATGATAAAAATAAGGAACAACATGTTATTGAAGATGATCTTGTCCCTCCTGCAGTAAATCAAATACAATTACATGTTGGCATGGGATCCGATCCAGAAGGATTAATAAGTTATTGTAATGATAATAATATTGCAGTTCAAGCTTATAGTCCATTAGCACATGGTGAAGTTGTGTCAGATCCTTTATGTAAAAAAATTGGACAAACATATGAACGATCAGCTGCTGAAGTAGGCTTGAAATGGGTGTTACAACAAGGTCGCAAACAAGGTGCCATAGTTGTTAAATCAGACAAAATATCATCAATGAAAGAAGATTTGCAAAGTTTAACATGGGAATTGAATGATGATGATGTAAATATATTGAGTCAAGCTACTGTACCGAAAGGTCAACAAAATGGACGACCTAGTTGGGGTTGTGCGAAGTAGTGTGTGTGGTGTGTGTGGTACGAAAGGACGAAAATTATTTTTTTGTACACGTACGAATAAAAAATGAAAATAAAATATGTTTTATTATAATATTGTAAAAATACTTGTATGATACGACTTCGTACATGATATTTTATATACTCGTACGTCTACGTATATTATGTGATTATTCGTACGTATATCATACTTTTTTTAAAAATACGCTCATCGTAAAATTACGAATCGTATTTTTTTTAAAAAAACAAATTAATCTAGTTTAATCTTGAAGCAAAACTTTTGTTACCTTTCCATGTACATAATCAGGGCAAAAATTACAAACACCCGCACTACACCCCATAAACAAATTTGAATCTATCCCCCCCATCATCCCAACTCTCACTTAAATTTTGGCAATCGTTTCACATCTGATAAAATTCGTCCATCCCATTCATCTGTAATCTCATCACTACTGGCTTCTTCATCTTCAACCCCATCCTTCTGTATTCCTTGATTTTCTTCAATAAATGCATTACGATTAACACTACTACTACTTCCTGTAACTCTTCCCAAAGCCATTCTACTGCTACTACTACGTATTTTCAATGCACCGTCAATATTTTCCACTAAATTGTATTTTTTTAAACATTGTTGTGTTAATATTGAAAAATCATTAGCATCAAGCGTCATGGATGGCGCTTCAAATGTACTTGCTTCTTCTTCTTCAACAAGTACATACGAACCGCTAATGTTATTATTGTTATTACCACCACCACCACTGCCCCTATTACTTCCACCACTACTTTCAATTTTTGGTACACTTATTTGACTCCAATCTGATAAGCTTTTCTTGGATCTATTATTACTATTAGTATCTTTGCTATTGCTTTCAAATACATTTGGTATAGATATTTTATCTTTGGACAAATGCTCATATACATCTTCATCAGTATTGTGATATACATCATCATATTCAGACATTTGAGAATTTAAATTGGACATGACACTTCTTTCATATGTATCCTCCGCCTTCTTTTTGTCGTGTTGCGCAAGTGCTTGTTCTTGTTGAACTCGAACTAACGAAAATCGGGTATTTTGACTATCTCTATTATTACGTTGCTGCTCCATTTGTAATGATACTTGTTTATTTGTTACATTAACATTTGCTGCTTGAAAGGACTTGATACTACGCATAGATAATATATCGCTATTATCATCTGACATATAACTCCTTGTTTCAACATTATTGGTATTATTATTATTATTATTATTATTAACAGATTTATTATTACCAGATAATAAACCATTTTGCTCAATAATCTTTTTCAAATTATTTATTTCGTTTCGCATCATTTGCAATTGCAATTGTTGCTGCACGATAATTTGATGGTTATATGAATCTAACGTAGGATGTGGTTCATGTACTTGAATTCGATTTCTTACACTATTTTTACCATTGTCATCATAATCTTGTGTTGACTTAGAGGAGGTGGTATTAGTAATATTTGTACGCTTAATCTTTGCCTTATTTACATACGGTACTGGTGCACGTGCTTGTGGTATAGGCGTATATTGTTCAAAATCATTTTCATCATCATCTTTATAATTGCCATAATTATGATCTCTATCTTCATCATATGATTTTTTACCCCATGAAGCATTTTTCGTCGCAATTTCTTCCTCATCATCTTCGTCCTCCTCATCTCCACTGTCTATTAACTTTTCTTCAAATGATGTAAAACTTTTTTCTCCATAATCGTTGTCTTCATCCTCCTCATCGTCTATATATTTGGTTTCCATACGTTTCCCTTCATTTTTGTCTATTTGTCTACTACCATCATTGTTATCAAAAGTGTCCTCAGCAAAATTTCTGTTTAAATTGAAATTAATACTGCTAATTTCGTCTGTATCTAACGGTAGCGTTGATTGAAAGCGGCATTGTAGCATTGTATCCGAGTTTTCAAACAATCGATCACGATTTTCCTTCGACGTATCTAAATAACATGTTGTCTTGTACGTTCCAGTTGGTAATGATATGCCAACGGTATCACCAAGTTTTTTAACTTCTAAAAATAATGGCAACAATTCCTCATTAGATGTTTCACCCAAGTTGCTACTATTTTTCCTACTAGAAGATAATCTATGTGTTGGGAAAATTGCTAATAAAAATGTATTTTCGGCTGGTGCAACACGATCGATATCGTATGAAGTATCATACAAATATTTCAAGCAAACGGACCATAATGCTGGATCTGTTAATAATGATTGAAGAGATGCTGACGCCGATGGATTCAATATTGTTGAATGCAATGTTTTACTATCTACTGGCAAACGTACCCAAATACCAATAATTGGATATTCTGATTTCATCGTGTCAGTCCTCATAAGCGTCACTGCACGGCGTGTTTTATTCATAGTTAAAAATCCATGGGAAAATGACACCATCCCATCCTCATCCCCTGCTATACTATTACTATTATTATTATTATTGTATCTCATATAAATAGATGGATCATTTGTTGGCAATTGTTTGCCTTGCAACAATGCCATTGTCAATGGTATGGAACGAAATAATGGTATGGGTGGTATAACAGTAAATGAAAATGCTACTTGTGGCAATTGTACTGATGTTTCAACTGAGACCGTCTCATTTTCCCAACTTGATCGACATTGAAAATGAAATAACCCACTACCATTACATATTGATTCAATATTGTTGATTCCATTTAAACGTTGTATAAATTTTTCATCCGTCAATTCATTCCATCCACCATCGTATGTTACTGGGATTACAATTTCATCCTCGCTTGGATTTGGTATTTGCGGGCTTCTAGTTTTTGTTGATATATCAACTAATCCCGCATCCATAGTATCGATGCATATTATAGGAAATGATTCAGTAGCAGCTAATGAGGAATTTAAATTTTGTTCACCGACCCAGGTTGATAAATCTATACGCCCACGGCTAGGGAATGAAATTTTTCCAGTTAAGAACGCATCGCAATTCAATTGTATGTTGTTACGTTTTATGGTATTACTCTTATTATAATCAGAAGGACCGGCTTTTAATTTCATTTGCCAGCCTAATGCTAATAATGCTTTTTGAGAAATCCATAATGCCGGAACTAAACAACCAGATGGGACAACGATTGGAGTACATAAAGGACGTCGAGACCATAGTACGGATTTAGTTAATGGAAACGATACGCCACCTTCATATTCGTTATATTGTGTTAATAATGTTTTGTTTTTCTTGTACATTCTTTCTGGTGGGGATACTATTTGTTGCTGCTCGTCACCATCTTCATTATCTTCTGTATCGCTGAAAAAAGAACTTTTTTCTTGTGTTTGATATTGATATCTACGTATTTTTTCACCAGCAATACCAGTATTGCTATTATATTTTGGTAATTTTTTATTTCTATCTGTCATTCTTTGATATATTGGGGTCTTGGTGTTTGCTTTGTTATTACCAGTATTGCTATTATATTTTGGTAATTTTTTATTTCTATCTGTCATTCTTTGATATATTGGGGTCTTGGTGTTTGCTTTGTTATTGTTATTCTTGTTATAAACGTCGTTTCCATCATCATTATCTTTAAATAGTACATTGTTATCCATATTGCCATATTCTTCCATCGCGTTCATAGGTGATGACATATATAAACCAGATGGATTATTATCGCTATAGGTATTATATGCTATTGTACCAGGTGATGGTGAATTTTTTTGATTATTTTCATTATTATTTCTAGTGAAGTCAAATATGGATGCCATGATCAAAGTTATGTATACGTATATATTTGTCTCGTTTCAAAAAAAAAGAAGTGTATGTGTATGTCTATCTATTATTTTGTAAATGTTGTACTCTCTGTGTGTGTATTTATGCCGTTGATCTGTTTCTACATCACATTCACTTTGATCATCTATCTTTTTAATTTTGATTTTTAGTTATTTGATTGAAAGATATTGAAAATAAATGAATAATTACAGTAATAGAGTGAATACTAGCACTAATAATAACAAAGCAAACACCAAGACCCCAATATATCAAAGAATGACAGATAGAAATA
>LT649305.1:0-40815 GCA_900128395.1 Stramenopiles sp. TOSAG23-2 | reverse complement strand
GCTTGCTCGACGCTTCTTCAAAACGACCCCTGATGGATTAACAGGTGAATGGACAATGGACAAAGAGAGAGAGAGAAAAATAATAGATAAAATAATAATCGTCTACATAATATACAAATAATAATAGATATATAGTCGTCTATAGATAGATAGATTAGATAGATAGAATAGATAGAATAGATAGATAGATATATCAAAAACAATCGTCATGGAACCCTTAACTCCAGTGACAATAATCGATGGTGTCGATTCAGTGATCATCGATGCTATACAAAATAGTACCAAACGTGAAAGAAATTTAACATTCAAACTGGAAGATAATATTGTAAAATTCATGGCAGTAACGAATAGAAAAAAATTGGTCTTTCCACCATTATCATCGCATCATCGTTTAATATTGCATCGGCTTGCTGATCGATTTAATCTAGCTCACATCGTTTCGGAAGATACCAATGATGCTGGCAAAACAAATAATAAAACAATGGTATTATATAAACAAGATAATATATCAAAAAATCCTGATTTTTTATTAATTGATAAATATGGCAAAAAATCAAAGAAAACAAAGAAAAAAATTATATTAAAACGAAAAGTAGTATTGCGAAAAAAAGATATAATAACAAATAAAAAAAATGACGTTGATGAAGGTCAAAGGCATGATAATAATAAAAATAGCAATGTCGAGAATAATGATAATCTCACGGTTAATAACAACAAGATGAATATGGATACAAAAGAAAATATAGAAGATGAAATTCCATCAGTAGAAACAATGAATATAGCAAATAATAATAATAATAATAATAAAGAAGAAGATAATAATGATAACCTTGATAATACATCTGATTTAATAAAGAATGAAAATGTTGAAGCATCGACAGCAAAGAAAACAGAAGAGGAATTAAAGATGGAGCAAAAAATGTTACAATATGAAGAGGCTAGAAAACGGATTTTTGGAGATGAATCGGATAGTAGTCCAACAACAACAACAAATAACATGTTGACACAACAACATGATGAACATTCAAAAGAAGTAGCAAATAATGATGGAAAAAAAAATGAAATTATTCATAATAACAATATGACAAATGATGATGATGATGAAAAGCATAACACTTCTATTGAAAACAATACAAAGACAACTGTTAATTTCAGAGATATACAAGATGATATACATGATCCAGATTTCATACGAACGCCAACATTACAACAGCAACAACGTCAAGCTGCAATCCATGCATATAATCAAATGTTGTATCAAATGCAATTTGCTCCGCCAACACAACATCAACCATATAATAATTTGCAACCACCTCCACCACAACATCATCATCATCATGTTCAAATGCAATATGCACCTCCACCACCACCACATCATCATATGATGCATATGCCCCCTCCACAACATATGATGTATTCACATCCAAATCATTATCAGCAACAGCAACATACACCACTACCACAAATGATGTATTACCATCAAGGTCCTCCTCCTCACCACCACCAACACCTTATGCAACAACAACAACAACAAATATATTATTATCCACCACAAGGTGCTGTAAATAGTAGTGCTGGATTTGATGGTAACAACGTGCAGTATGATAATAATAATAACAACAACAACAACCATGCTGAGGGTAATGATAATAACATTGGTAATGAGAATTCTCCGCAGTAAACGGAGCGTGTGTGTTTATTAATATGGTCATAAATATAATCAATATAAAAATATTTTTTTTACGAGTCGTATATTTTAACTATATGCAGTCATATCATATCTCTTTTAATTACGACCGCGTGTATTTTACTCATTTCAAACAACATTCCACAACAACTCATGGTATCTCTCATGTCATACTTTTCACAACACTGTACACACACATACACACTTTCGTAATTTTCACACACCACGCATCTCTCTATAAATATGCACCACACTATTACGACTTTTGTTATCATACGAGCATTTCAATGTTAAAGCCATACCACTGTTTGAAATATAGCAGGTGCACCTGCAGGGAAATATGCCTTCTTTTCACCACATTCCGCCTCCATATAATAAGCAAAATCATCATCAAATGTATGTTTTCCAATATTTTTTGTATTAATTTCAAATACGGATCTACCAATATTTTTCATTGGAAATGGAAGGAAATTATTTGAATCCTGAAGATCGCGAATATATACATTCACCTTGCATGTTTCTTCACTACTACTAAGTACGAGTGCTCTCCAAGAAATCGCTTCCCCTTGTTCAGCGGTTGATCTAGCTGTAGGTACAATTAATAAAGGTTCTGATCCAGTAAAAGTAGTGGATGGTATCGCTTCCGTAGGAAGTGGTGCTTGAAGATATTTTTGTAATTCCGTAGCGTTTAACACTTTATTTAATGAATGACTTTGGATATTCATATAAGTGCCAAGTTCTCCTGGACTACTTATAGTATTTTGTAAATAAAATATCATATTTGATACATTATTTACCAATGCAATACGTGCTGGTAGGCCAATAGTCTCTGCTAAATGTTTCTGCGTCTTTGCATCTTTGCCTTTTGAAATTTTCGTTTGAATATCAAGCATTTGTTTCCAACTACATTGCACATTTCCAATCGCTCTCATATATTGAAATGTATTTAACCAATAATCATATCGATCAAGATTTGCTGGGCCAATTATTTTGTTTCTAAAACTTTTTAATCGATCAACAAATTCAAATTCAGTTATATTTTCGCAACTTGGAACTAATTGTCCTGGTCCATTTACCCATTGAACTAAAATAGGCATTTTAAATGAATCTACACTTTTAAATATACCAGCTATACTATCTTTTACATCACTGTTGATGTTGTCATGATGATGGGGTGTCTTGATTAATAATGGTGACAAACGATATGATGATGTTGAACCAAAAAAATGTGCTTCGACCCAATCCATCCAAAATTCAAACGAATTCAATGTTGGATTCCAACTTTTTTGTGCCATTGCACTTATTTGTGGTGATGTTGCTCGCGTTCTCCAATGAATGCCAAGCAAACCATTGCAACCGTATTTTTTCGCATCATCCATGTGCTGTAATGTTCTATTTACCCAAAGTTGCGACTGTGTTAATGTTGGATCATCTTCCATCCAAGGAATATCCCACTTATTGTGCCTAATAATTTTCTCATATGCAGGATCGACTGGATTATGTCCAGTATTTAAATCAATCGATGTTATTGCATCCCAATCTGTTGGTAACACTTGATCAAATATTGTTCTATCAGGCAATGGCCCAACGACCCAGCCATTTGTTGAAAATGACACGTTATAACCTAATTTTTTCTTCGCCGCCATAGCAGCAGCAAGATCATCTATTGCATTAGTAAACACTGGATTGCTTGAGTTAACTTTTGACCATTCCCAACCTTCTGGTGTCCATATCCAATACCATGACAACGATGGTATTCGTTTCATAAGACGTGTAAACATTCCTTCATAATAATCTTGAGTCGTATAATTTTGATTTTTTTCCGTATAGATAGGTTTGGATAAAGGTGTTTCCGTTCCCAGGCATGATTGTACATTCAATTTTGTTCCAAAATGAAATGCTTCTTCTAACATATCTGATACACGTTCAAAAAAATTATTCTGTTCCAGCATATTTTTTGGATATGGACATGATTGCTCATTTGTTGGATAAGACGCCCAACAATCTGATTCAAATATTTCTGAAGTACCATATAAATACGAAGATGTCTCAACAGATGTATCTCCCCATTCATCTCTTAATGTATTGGCATATGATGTTGGATATGATTCTTTAACGGTTCCATCTGGATTCAATTGATCCAATGTACCTACCCAAGTCGTTGGCTCATTTGTTCCTGTTACATTTCCAATAGATTTATTACTATATGGATATGTATGTAATCCAATGAAATTCATCTTCATTTTAGATATTTGAGTAATAACATGTTTCCATTGGGCTGTATCCCACCAATCTGGTCCTTCTGGAAAATCATGAAATGGTTGCAAACCACGATATTCAAACATTGGTGGATTATATCTATCAATAATATTTTCATTTGTAGTAGTAAAAAAAGATTTATTGGAATAAAGTGATAAAGGAAGATCTGTTCTATCTGGGAGTACATCATTATGCAATTCAAATCGTACTCCTAAATATTTTTCAATAAACGTATATACTGCTTGTCTTCGTTGTTCTTCCTTTTCAGCAAGAAGAAGAATGATATTATGACTATTTATGGTTTGAATTGAAAAATAATCTTGTTGATTTGATTTTTCTTCTTTCTTGTTAAGCATATCTTTTTCCAATAACGGTGATGTTGCCATTGTTATAAATAGAGTTTCTCCACAATTTTCACTTATTTCTTTTATATCGTAATTGCTTGATGCAATATTTATTATTTCACTCAAATCTCCACCAACGGTTAAATAAATATATCGCCTTAATTCTTTTGCAATAAATATATTATCCGTAGTACTATTATATAAAATTTGCCTTTTAAATCTTTGTGACGCTGTAGTACTGATGATAATGCATATTATTATTATTATTATTATTATGATTAATCTTACTATCACTAAATTATTGGTATGATAAGTCATGTTTTTATATATATATATATATATATATACTGTTTTTTAATTCAATAAGAGAACAAAAAAAATAATAGGTAGGTGTTTATTACTATATTATCTAACATTTGTTATTTTCCATTGCACCATTTAGAAATTATGTATACATATCTAATTTATTATCGATAATATACTTTAACTTTTCTTCCATTCAGGGCTTAATATATACCCTTTTTACATTCTTCAACAACACATTACCATCGTGCAGATATAGGAGAAGGAGCGAGAAGCGAAAAAATATATAAATCAACAATTCCGAATAGAGTGGAAATCACATGAAAATTTTTTTTGATTACGTGTAATCCGAGTGATTTCCCTTTCAAGTATAAATTTATTATATTATAAAATTATGGTTCAATTGAATTGAATTGATAGAAAATTTTGGCAAAAAATCGCGTCGCGTTTAAAATCTTCTTCCTTTTTTCAATAAATTTATTTTTTTTTTAATTTTCAAAAAAAAAAACAAAAAAAATATAAATACAACAACAAAAAATAATAGGTGCAAAGTGCCAAATGGTAAAAGTTTTTCCTTTCCTTCCCTTTTTAACTGTACAATTGATTTATTTTTTTGGTGACATTATTTACCATAATACATATATATATATAAAAGTTATGAATGATGTAGAAACATCATTGCCAAAAGATTATGTACCATCATTTTCAAGGAAACTATTATTTTTTGTTACATATGGAGTAGTTATCCTTGCTGCAACGTCACCATTAGCTTCATATGCTGCAATGCATAATGATATTCCAAATTTTACATCAAGTTCAAGTTTTTTAGTGTATGGAATTGCTACTATTGGTACTGGTTGTGGAAAACTATTACCAGGATATGTAGTTGCTAGATTTGGTGCTAGAGCAATATATTTATATCTTATTTTTACGATTGGTATATTATGCATGTTATTATCTTTTTCTCAAACAGTGATGCATGTGGCTATTTTTGAATTTTTTATTGAATTGCATGCTGGAACTGCTTGGCCAGCACATGCAGTTATGATAAGAGGCAATTTTGGTGAAAATTTAATTGGCGAAGGTATACAAATTATAAGTCTCAGTTCACGTGGCAGTGATTTATTTGGAAAAGGATTATATGGCACTATGTTGTATAAACATATTTCATGGCGATATATACTTCGTTTAGCGTCCATTTTATGCTTTGCATGTGCATTATTATCACGTTTACATCAAGATTCTGTAAAAACTCCTGATATTTATAATCCGAATATTACAATAAATGATATTAGAAAACGTACTATAACTATTTTATGTAGAAAACGTTTTTGGTCGGGTGCACTTGTAATGTTATTTTTAACATTATTAAAACGAAGTGGTCAATTGATGCCAGTATATTTTAATGATACATCTACCATTGTTAATGAAGGTAGTGCATCATGGTATGCAGCTATATTTCAAGTAGGATTATTATCTAGTATATTTATTGGTGGTTCTATTTATAATCGTATTGTTGATGGAAAAAATAAACGATTGTTATGTGTTGCTTTGCTTATTTTTGGTGTCATATTATCATCATTATTAGCAATTTTTGGTGTTCAAAAATCAAATAGTTATAACATGTTAATGTTTCGTTGTGTATTAATTTTTTTCTATGCATGTTCCATTGGATTAACGTATTTTATACCAACTGCGATTTTTTCCATTAAATTTGGTGGACAAAAAGATACAGCTACTGTATCAGCATTGATGGATTTTGTTGGTTATACATTTGGTAGTGCATTTTTAATAAATATATTAACACCAATGCAAAAATATTTAGGTTGGCGTTATGTGTGGGCATTTTATAGTTTATTGACATTATTAAGTGTTTTTATCACATATGATTTTATGACCATGTTGGAAGTGGATGATACTATTAATTGGTCTAACTTAAGATATAAATATATTAGTCAACGATGTATCAAATCAAATGAGAACGATGATATAGGAGGGAAAGATAAGAAGATATTAATTGATTATGTTGATAAAACTACAAATGACATGGAGGAGGAAGAAGAAGATGATGACAATGAAGAAAAACCATTATTGGGTGGTATAAAATAGAGAGGGAGAGACACCCACACACACATAAAAAATTCGTCTCGTATAATAATTTTTATAAATGTACATATCATACCGGAACGCGTACAAATTTTAAGTCTCACACACATTTAATATTTTGTGAAGTATGCCATACAAAATACTTCATATATTAATTTAAATAAAATATCACTAGGACTCACTTTGAGAACACAAAATATACCGCCCCCTCTCTATAAAAACTACACATGCCCTCGCTCTTTTATAAAGAACTTTCAGTTAAATAATGTTTTATATCAAACAATACATCATCATCCTTATCAACATTATTAAGATTAATGATCCTACTGTTGTTATAATTAGCATTATTCATATTGATTAAATTTCGTCTAGCAGTTAAATATGCGATCCCTTCTTCATATGTTCTTGGTATAATTTCTGGAATTTCTATATTATCTTGTAAAGAATTATCATCCGGATCTTTTATAGAGAAACAAAATTCAAATGTATTTGTACGTTTTTTTTCTTTTGTTTGGGGATTGATGACATCGGCATGTACAGAAATTGAAAGTGTAGACTCAGTTGAATAAACAGATCTAGCTTGAAATTCTAAAATTGAACCAATTTCAACAGGATGTCGAAATGAAATATCATCTAATTCCATTAAATAGATATTTGGATCACCAATAATTAAATTTGCATTTGTCCATGCAATTTCATATGCTTTTCTCATTAAATATCCACCAAATACTTTATTATGAATATTACGCATCTGTGGATGGCATATATTTATTGATCCCATTTTTGTTTCACGTATTTTATATCGTACTTTACTTTTCATATCATCTATTATTACACCATTATGATTATCATCATTATTTCCTTTCATATTAAAATTCTTTTTGATTAAAGTTGTGCCAGGTTTATATGTTGTAAATAACTCATGTAAAATTGCTTGTTCCTCGGAAGTTGGTGGTAAAATATTTAAAGATGTTGCTCTATCTTCTTTTCGTAAATTTTGCCGTGTGTGACCTGTTTCATTTAAAATTAATTCTTTTTGATTATTATTACGTGGCTTAATTTTTGGCACTGCAACGGATTGATAATTACTACTACTGCGTGCAACGAAGGTGAAACTTGCAGTGACAACAGATTTAGGATTAGATGATATAGTTGCAATATCAAGATCTACATTCATTGATGATTTCCCGGTTGCTGTTACTGAAGCTAATAATTGTAAATCTTGATTTGATTGTAAAGATTTATTTGAAGAAAGTGAAAGTCTATCCATGGAAGCAGTAACAATACTTGGCAATGATTCCATATTACTACAATGTTTATACGCAGCAAATCCACATAATGCATCTGCATCTTCTAATAATAGTCCTAATCGTAAATCACCTAAATGATTCACATATTCTTCTCGAAGCTCTTTATCACTCTGGAAAGGAAGTGCCAATCTACTAATTACCATTTCACGTGTTTTATTATCATTATTTACCAGGTTATTATTACAAAATGTTGTGGATGAAGTAGTTTTTTTTAAATTTGTAAATGCATTTTCAAAAATATCTAATGCTTTTGTTCGTGCGGTTCGAACTGCTTGAAATGCTAATACGTTGTTCGACATGGTGGGAGGGAGAGAAGGGGGGATAATTTTAAAAGTATATTTATATTATCAAATTTAGCAACCATTTGATTGAATATTTCTACCTTTGACCATTTTGAAATTCTATTTTTTTTTTATGCAAGAATATATTTTGGTAAAATCAATATAATTGAAAATAATAATAATCTAAAAATATTATTATCATGTGCTCATCAACAACAAAAAGAATTTTTGAAATAATAAGTAGTATTAGTATATTATTATAACTAGATAATTACCTTAACAATCGCTTGGTGTGTCTCGCTGTCTCGCTCTCCTATACGTACGCGAAGGACAACAGCCTTTTTATTTTGTGCTTTGCCTTTTGTGATTTGTATCATCCAGCATGCGCATGCCAGCATGCCCAAAATGCATTTTATTTTTTTGGTTTCGTCAATTAGAATTTGTATTCGATATAACTTTTCAATAGTGTGTCCATATTAAATGCTTTTTTCCTTCATTCACTACTATTGTTTTAGTTTGTTTGTTGTTATGTTGTTGTTGTTGTTGTTATTGTTATATAATAATAAAAAAAATCGATATTTAGAAGAAGAATAATAATATATATTTATTACTCTAAAAACATCATTTCAATAATATTGAAAAACATATATACTAAATAACTTTTGAACAATATTATACTTTAGAATCTATGTTATACGTAGATATAAATACCATATAAATCTTATTTATTCATTTACGTTGACAGTGTAAAAATATCTTCGTACTAATAACTTGTACATTAATTAAAACCATGGTTTTGAATAATCAATTACGTAACTTGTATATTTTCCCATCTTTTCTATTTTTATTAATCATTTTTGTAAATAAAGTAAATACAACTGTAGTATCTTGGAGTCAAGAAACTACATCTGGTGGTGATTCAACACTACAACGCTGTTTCCATAATTCACTTGTGCATGGAAAACATATGATTGTATACGGAGGTAAATCTGGTAGCACACGTTATGGTGATTTATGGAAATTAGATTTAATAAACTCACAGTGGGAATCTATAACCCCCACAAACGCTGCACCAACAGCACGTGATTCCGCCTCCGCTGTGAATCACGCTTTTGGGACTGGTATCGTAAATGTTTCAAATATTATGTCATTGCATAATTCTACATCCGTTGGTGTCAAAACTTTAAAATTTTGCATGGATAAAACATATTCTACTTTGTCCCAAGATACAACTGATGGAAGTGGTACAGGAGCAAATGTTAACATTTTTCTTACTAGTGATAACTCTAGTGATTCCAATATTAGAAGATTTTATTTATCAGAGACTGGTAGTATGTGTCCAGATGGTCATAATATAAAGGATCCCGCTATATGTGAGGCTGCAAAAAATGATTTTATAAGTAGAATTGGAGATTGTTCCGACCCACAATTTTATGACCAACAAGTAAATTGTGAATTGCCAGGGACATGTGGTGCTGCCAGTGGAGTAGGAAATGGTGCGGCGCATAATAATAATAAAGACACCTGCGAAAGTTCAAGCGATTGTGGCGAAGCTACAAGCCAATTACAGTGTGTGTGGACAGCAAACAATACATGGACTGTGAGTGGCACATGTAGTGATGGCTCTAGTAGTACTGAAAGCGATTGCATACAATATGGAACATGTACAGGCAATGATGGATCGGTTGGAAATGGTGCAGCTCACGATGACAACGAAACTGGTTGTATTGGTGCAACTGATTGTGGTGCAAGTAGTACTGCCCAGTGCTATTGGAATGCCACATATACATGGACTGATACCAGCGCATGTTCTGATACTAGTCATGATATTGAAGCTTTATGTATACGATTTGGAAGTTGTGCTGCTGCTAATGGAGAAGTAGGGAATGGTGCAAATTATGCCGATGATGAAGCTGCTTGTGTTGCTGCCACTGATTGCGGCACTCCTACCAGCGCAGAACAATGTGTATGGACTGCTGCTAACATATGGACTCCAAACGCTGTATCGGAAGATTTTTTTGCCGAAGAAACCGTAAGCGATGATCATCCATTTTGTTATTATCATCCTGGTCAATCGGGAACAAGTAGGAGTTTTTTATTTAATAGTAATAAAAGCAATCCTATTGTCAACTCGAATTATACATCTGTCTGTCAATATTGCAATTCTGTTCAAGTAAAAATATCCATAACAAACTCTGGAAGTGGTTACAAATATGGTGATCTTGTCACGATTAATGATATTACCTCGAGTGATGGTGACAGTAGGTCTGAAATTCCAATAACATTTAATGTTAAAAATGGCGCAGCGCAGCATACGACTAGCTGGGGAGTAAGTGGAACATGCGATGATAATACAAAATTGACAGAAGCTGATTGCACTGGTGCTTCAGGTACATGGACAAAAATTCATTATTCAACAATCGAAGGTCATTATTACAATGTAATAGAAAAAGGAAATACAGGACATGGAAGTGGCGCTACATTTGATATTCATATTAATAATAACGGCTTGACATCCATTTTTTTCAAGAAAATGGGAAGCGGTTATGCCGTAAATGACGATATAACTATTGATGGAAACCAATTTAAAAAGTTAGGGCATGAATTGGATAGTTCTGATTTGAGTTTCAAAGTGCCAGCATCTTATACAGAAACGTTAGTCGTATTTGGTGGTTACGATGGATCGACTTGTTTAAACGATCTTCAAATGTATAATTATGCTACAAATGCATGGGAAGAAATTATTGCAGATGGAGGCTCACCGCCAAATCCAACCAAACGCTCTGGGCATAGTGCTGTTGTATATGATGATAGTATGTATATTTTTGGAGGGCATAATTGTGCTAACCGTTTGGACGATTTACACAGATACAGATTGATACCAGGTCCAATGAAGAGACCTTCTTTAAAAGGTACTTCACCCATGGATACAATATGCCAAGTGCATAGTGGCGCTGACATTGAATACACATTAGAATATTTAGAATTGCATTACAAAGATTTACCAGTAAAATATGTGAACCCAGCAAACACAATAGAGTGGTCGGTGGATACCATAAACAAACGATCTGGTTTATGCAATATGATGGATTATCTAAAATGTGAAGAAGTTTGCAAAGAGGTGGAGGGTTGTAATTTTTTTTCAAGAACAGCTAATGCACCCCCATATTGTTGTTATATACATAAAACATGTGAGAACGAAGCTGCAGAAACTGGATATGATATCTATTCCATGAATTTACCCGATGCTGATACCATTTTAATAGAATCGGTCGGATGGGAAGCAATTGCGTTTACCGCTGGTAGTGGTTCAGAAGCTAGAAATCACCATGCAGCATTCATGGATTCAACTCGTATGTATATACTTGCCGGGTATGATTATAATGCAAATGTTTTGGGAAACGTATGGATGTTTGATTTAATCACCAAGGAATGGACAAATATTGGTGAAAATGCAATGGATCCAACAATAGTTTCCAAAGCCATTGCAATGTATGGTAATGATATTTTTTATTTTGGTCCAAGTGGAAATGAATTGATTTCCTTATCAATATCAATTTCATCTTCATTAAAGAAAGCACTTATAATAAAAAATAATGATGGATCTTCACCCCCAAGTAGAATATTTTCCTCAATGGTCGTATATAAAAACAGTCTATTCCTATTCGGTGGTAGGAATCCAAATGATTCGACAAATCGTTACAACGACGTGTGGAAAGCGAATTTTGTTAATGTGTGTGATTTTAAATCGAACGGAAAAGTACATTTAACAGCAGATTGTACATTGCATAATGAAATCCTAGTGACGGATAAATTAGAAATTTATGGCACAGAAATTTCTCCCGGTGTATTGCCAAAAATAATTAGCGAAGGATCAAATCGCCTTTTTAAAATCGATAGCGACGGGCATTTTATTGCAAAAAATGTAGAATTTAAAGATGGAAATGGAATTGGAACTAGAGTCATAGGAAGATGCCTCGGTAACCATGCTGGATTTGAAAATATTGGAGCTTGCGACCCTGATACAGGTGCAGAACAATCAGTAACTGTTCCTAACGCAACACTTGATACAGCCTCTTCAGAAAATATTAAAGCGTTACAATTTGAGCTGGATAATCATATTTTACCTACAACACATTCCCTTGTAGTTCATTTTGATATGAAAGTAGTAAAAATGAGTGAAGTAGATTTAGGATATTCCTTTATCGGCATGGGTCGTTGTGATGATGAATATGATGTGGATACGACATCAAACACATATTATACAGCAAACGATTGTTATGAATATTGCCTTGCTGCTTCTAATTGTAATGGATTTTCATGGAAAGAAACGACAGGTGGTGGGGAATGTGCACGTTCTCTTACAAATTGTTCAATTATGACTCAGGCAACAACAATGTCAATAACAAATATACACACGTACAAAGTTGAAGTCAGTAAATGGAAACGTTATTCAATTATGGTGAAACCATCTAAAACGGTTCATTCTAAATGTTTTCAAAAAAAATTTTCAATTGGAAAATCTAGTTCAACAACGTGTAACAATCATAACGTAGGAAATGTGGAACAAAATTATCAACGGCGTGTAACTGAAGCGGAATGTAGCAATAGCGAATTCATAGCAAAGTTATTTGACAAACCATTGATCAAAGGAAAATGCGAAGAAGGGTTAGTTTATACAAATAAAGGTGAGAAATGTTTACCAGGATATAGACTTGCAACGGAGAAAGAATGTACAATCGCTTTGTTAGAAAAACATTTGGGAATTAATTTTTTCACTGTAGATGGTGTGACTGATAATTTGTATGAAAAGATCAATGATAATAAACTTTCCCTTGGATGTTTCGTATATCGTCATCCAGATGTTGGGGTATTACTTCGTTATAATGAAAATAGTGGAGTTACGCAAATTCAAGCGTTGGATGGTGTGATAGAATCCCCGTTTGTAATTTCAGGTGATCATGTGGAAGTTCCGGATGGTGTTAATAGTGGAAGCATCACTTTTCCATTTACATGCTCTGCTCCCACTACAATTGCGTTTGAAGCAGAAGTAATTGCACCAGATGGTGGTTCCGATTCCTTTTATATAAGCGTGGATGGTGGTAATCCGGAAGCTTGGCATTTGGAAGGACATTCAAACGACTTTACATGGAGAGATCCGGTAGCGGCTCAAATAGTATCTTATAAGATTGGAGCTGGAAGTCATACGGTTACTCTTCACAAGCGAGAAGATGAGATGAAGATCCGGGCTCTTCGTTTTAAGAATGGTGGGGTGGACTGTTACTTCCATTATGCTGGTATTTGTGTTAGGTCAGTTCAATATTTAAACGAGTTTGCGTGTGAAAACAAAGGTAAATGGACAGAGGCATTTTGTACAGGTTCTGAATATAATGAGAAGGTAGCATGTGAAACTCCTGGTACGTGGAATGAAGGAATGTGTTCAGCCCCATCTTCTACGACAGAGACAGGAACCACAGCAGCTAATACATTTGTAACAACAAGTGCATACCTTACTGCTCTTACTAGTGCTAATGATATTGGAAGAATTGAAATTACTAATGCAACGATGGATGGGGGATTTATCGCCTTGACAGCTCCCTACAGCTCCCCCAGTTTTCATCAAGTGTCTTCTGACAAATGGTTGATATATGGTCACAATATTGATGGAGCTAATTATGTTAAAATGATAATGGTTCAAACCAAAATTATCAATGGTAATCAAGCTGGCGTCAAAGCTATCAGCGCAGGTAGAGGTGCTGGGTCTCCCTTTGTTGCTGCTAACATTGAAACATACTGGGCTAACCGTGAGCCTTATGATGTATCAACAACATCTTCTCCGAACGGTTACGGCGCGCACGATATCGAATTAACTATATATCCAGCATTTAAAAATGGTAGGGAAGCTAGTAAAGCCGATTGCACTGGTCCTGCTGGAGTATGGACTTCATTTACAGTAAAACAATGTGATATTAAATCAGGGGGCAGGGAAGTTTCTGAAACTGCATGTTTAGACACGACCGTAAATACTTGGACAAAAGGAACTTGTACAAATGGTTTTGAACATGTTGCATTAGAAAATGGACCAGAATGCGACTCACTTTTCATGGATGACATTGAGACATCCTATTTGGATTTTGATGAAAATGAATGTTTAAGCGCAGCAACTACAAGTGCCGGTTTCTCCGACGCAGATGCAGCATTAGATAATACTGGTAATACTGACATGCCAAAAGGTTGCCATGTGCATCAAGGCACATCTTACAGCGCTGGTATATATCCATGGAATGATGTAAAGTATAATCCAACGGGAGGAACTCGAGGTAGAAATGATATTATAACTTTATGTAAAAAAGTTTCTAAATCAACATGTACTGGTACATGGACAGATGGCTCTTGTTCTAATTCAGCATACACCACTGAAAAAGCATGCCGTCTCAATGGAACATCATGGGAACTTGGATATTGTGATATAACATCTGGTGGTAGAGAAAAAAGTCCTACTCTGTGTGAAAATCCAGCTGGTACGTGGACTGATTCGGTGAAAGACTGTAGCTCAGCTACTCGCTGGGTAATGGGCGGAACAGGTGATACTTGCAACACTGTTTGTAATGCCATTAGTGGTACGTGTAATTCAGCTCAGCAAACAAAATTAGACACAT
Source organism: Stramenopiles sp. TOSAG23-2 (assembly GCA_900128395.1). NCBI lineage: Eukaryota > Stramenopiles sp. TOSAG23-2. The sequence continues at coordinate 25,866 of LT649305.1, read as the reverse complement.
GTGATAAGGTAAAAATGGCAGCAAACTCTGCTGGGTATACTTGTGGCGATACTTGTCATGCTGGGCGTGACTATGCAGGAACTCCGTTCTTTCTACCAAGGGATTGTTCAAATTGCCTGGGTCCCTGTGGAGGTGGGAAATGTTGTACGGGTTGTGTATCTAATAACTGTGCAAGTGGTTGCGCCTCAGATGGCATAGACGGAAATGTATGCGTTGATGGTTGTCCCCCATTGTCCAGTGATACAAATTGTGCTTTTTTTGATGATTCATATACTGCTGGGGTCGATGTAAGTTCATGTGATACTAATATTAATGCTGGTCATAAACCTCTGTGCTGTTGTCTCCAGCCCGGTGATGATCCTGAAGCTGCTTGTCCAACTACCGGCAACCCAACCCACCCAACTTGCGGCAGCTGCTCCGATGCGGCATACACGACAGAGGAAGCATGTGTTCAAAAAGGAACTTGGATTTCTGGTGAATGTAACAAAGATCAATATAAAACTGCCACTGCGTGTGAAACAACAGGGACATGGACTGCAGGTACGTGTGGCAGTCATATATTTCATATAAACACTTTAACATGTCCTACTGGAAGCTCCTCAATTACGCAAGATAAATGCACAAAAGAAACGATACAATTTGCATTTAGTCGTACGATAAAAGTGGAATTTGAAATCGCTTCTTTTAAATCAATTTATTCAGATTTAAATCCACCAGGATGCTATATAATTGATGACGGGAATGAAAATATTCATTTACGATGGAATAGCCATCCAACTGGATTAAGTGCATGGCCATCAGCTACCTATAAAGAATATTTCGCTTTGCCAGGTGCTCGAAATTATGTTGATTCAAAACAATGGTGTTTACAGAACGGTGGATTCATTGCAACTATTCTTACCGAAGAAGAAAATAAATTAATGAAGCAGACTTTAAAGGCAATGGAAAGTGTAACTACATCTATGTTTTACGTAGGTGCAATGTCAGATGGAGCTGGCACATGGACATGGGATGATACTAGCCCATGGGCTTACACTTCATCGCTTACAGACATAGCAGGTACAACGGAAACTAGAATGGCCGTGGAAAGTGATCTACATGGAGATGGTGAGCATGGAAAATGGCATGATGTTGGCATTGGGGAAGATTTACTAGGAGTACTTTGTCAACGTGTATTGCCATATTCAGCGAAAAAATCTCATGATTATCCTCTATGTATATCAGACGCCATGCACCCAAATGACCATGGCAGGGAAGTTAGTAAAGAAAATTGTCAAGCAGAATTTCCAAAATGGATACCATCCTCGTGCAATATTAAAGAAGGTGGAAGGCAAGTTGATAAAGCATACTGTGAGAATCCACCATTGAATTGGCAGGCATATAATAAATTTTACGAAATAGTAGATAATAGCCATATTCCAAAAGGATGTTCCATCATCGAACCATATCCATTCATTCAAGAAGCTGGATTATGTAAAGATCCAAATGGTTATAGTGGGGGGTACTGTTCAAAAACTTTAGCTTGGAATCCTGCAGAATGTTTTCGCACTGCATTTAGACATGGTGTAGTTGCTGTTACGCTTGGTAATGATGGGGTAACATGCAAAAGTATATATGCATCTGGTGCAAGTCCAACAAATTGTCCAGATGGTTTCACTGCAAGCCAAGTTGGCGATGGGAAAGGCCATATGGCTGTAGATTTCAATAGTGAAGTTATTGTTAATGGCGATGGGGATGGTAGCAATCATTGCCTCATTCCAAATAAGGAATCGCCGTTTTCACCAAATGTTGTCGTATCTCATCCATATAAAACAACGGAAGGGCAATGTCGTGATGTATATGGAAAATATGGAGCAAGTTGTACATTTGATGGTGGAAAAGAAGGAACATCTGCGGAAGAGTGTTATGCATCCGTCTATTGGAGATCAGATATTGCAGCCGTTGAATTCCATCCAGAAGGTAAATGCGTTCTTTTTCATAGGGATCAAGATATACCAACGGACTGTCCTTTAGGTTCTACTCCTGTAGCAGGAGAAGTTAGTAAACTTGAGGGAGAAATAACTGGAGATGGAACGGTTGGAGTTGTTTGTATGATACCAGACGATACAATAAATACTGGTACAGTGGATGGTATTGTTGTACGGTACAATCGACATTCAACCGGAACAGCAACACATATAGCTCAACCAGTGTGTACTTCAACTGAAGAAGTTACAGAATTGGAGGAAGTAACATATCACATTGCAAATACAGGGGGAAATAAATGTCCAGATGGTGCGGAAGAGATTGATGAAGCGACGTGTAAAGCATTAAGTAGAAAGGAAGGTTCTATTATGTGTGGTTCTCATTCCGATGGGCCAGTATGTGTAGGAGTAGAAAATGACAACATTTATTGCTATGGAAGTGATTCCGATTGCTTATGGAATAGTGGTGCTGGAGACTGTACAACAGATGCTGATTGTCAACAATACAATTCGGATAGTCTTAAACATACGGATAACGTTACTTGTAACGATTTATATGCAGGGGTCACAGCTTGGTATGCAGATGCATGTAATTTTATCAATGATAAAAAAATCGTGGCATTCGTATCGAAACATACATCAAATCCGTATGCAACGGAAACGGATGCTAATAAACCAAAAGGTTGCTATTATTACAAAGATATATCAAACAAAGATGTTAAAAGCACGGGTATACGTTTTAATTCACATGGGACTGGTGCTGGATTAGGGCATCATTATCCAATCTGTAAAAAAGTAGATAAATTCAACAATGTGCCAACAGATGCGCCCAAATCCAGTTGCCAACCATCAAATTATGAATATCTTAAAAAAAGAGGGTTTTGTGATATTCAGGAACCATATTATGGTCTAGGTAATCTAAATAGCAATGAGTGTAATAGTGCTGAAGAAACTGTTTCATCAAGAACTCCATTAACTTATGAACAGTGTACAATTGAAAATGTTAATAAAATTCCAGGTTTGCACATATCGCCATACTTTATAGGTCCTACCGATACATATACCTGTCCAAGTGGCACTACTATATTGAAAGAGGATGAAGTTGCGACGTTTATTCCAATCGTTTCCATTACATCATCTTCCGCAGATACCGATGTAAATCCAGCATCCAATTTAAAATCAGGTGCTGGTACTGGATTTAGTAGTGCTGCACCATATGATCAAATAGGCGGCAACAAGTGGTTAACGAAAAGTACTGATTGGCCTGGTTATTTCATGGGTAGTGTAAATCACCACCCTTATTTAATAATTGCATTTGCAAAAGATGAAACGATAAATGAAATCAGTCTTTGGGGATATGATGGTTCAGGAAATGGTTTAAAAGATTTCACTTTGCAATTTGCTACAGAAGAAGAAGGACTCGATCGTTTTGGAGAATCTATAAGGTATGAGCCAACATTTTCTTTGAATTACAGGCATCTACCAAGGCAAAGTTTTCCATTTGATATGAATATACAAGCTAGATATGTAAAATTGCAAACGTTAAGTAATTTTTACAACCAATACTCTTTATCCGATGGAAATCAAGTCGGCCTTGGTGAAATTGCATTTCAATCAAATTTCAATTATTTACGCTGTGCCAAATCATCTGGTGGTCAAATTTCTGGTACTGGTTTACCAAAGTTGGGGGGAAAGACACGTTGGGTATTGGGTGACGGAGGTGATACTTGCAATGAAGCTTGTAACCATGTAGGAGGAACATGTAACTCCGGTCAACAAACAAAATTGGATACTTGTGACAAGATGAAAATGGCATTAAAACATGTAAATTTTAATATGGAGAAAGATCATGATGAACTTCCAAACAAGCTAGAATGCGCTTCTTGTGGTATTGGTGGTAGTATAGCGCGAGATTATGCCGGTTCTCCATTTATAAGAATTTCGGATTCCGGGTGCTCATGGTTTCATGCGGGATGTACTGCTGGTGCATGTACTGGAGAACTTGCAAGTCAGTGTGATGCTAATCTACATGCTAACCATCGCCCATTATGCTGCTGTCTCCAGCCTGGTGATACGGATGCTGAAGCTGCATGTCCAACCATGGGATTACCCGCATCTGAAACAATTGAAGCGAATGAATATAAATCGGATGATGCATGGCAAGTTATGCATGGTGATAGCTGCAAAGCACCAAATGGTGGTTGGGTTACTGCGCCAAGTGGAACATGCAGTAACGCTGAATTTAACGACAATAGATTAGCATGCTTAGAAGCGGATGGATCACATACGTGGACAGGTAAAACATTATTATCCGAAACCATTTCCGACTTAACAGGTACAGCAAGTTTGATGGCATTGTACGATGCAAATAGCATAACAGGAATTGTTGATGGCGATGAATTGACTCAATGGGATGATTTGTCAGGGAACGATAATCATTTGATAAAAGATACAATCACTGGAGAAAATTCAGTCACTTTCAAAAACGAAGGCATTGCTGGATTGCCTTCTGTTTATTTTAACGGTGGCTTCATGGAAACTGCATCGGCGTCTTCAACACCTTCCTCAAGAAATGTGACTATGATATTGTCATTTCGATTTACTGAACTTCATGCATTTAATGAGGGGTGGAACCATTTGGTAGGCCAAGGGCATGATAATTACTGGAGATTGATTCGACATGATAAGGATTCAAAATTGTGGCTTCAAGTCGTTAATGACGCAGATCCAAAGATAGATATAAATGCTGATATGGATTATGTAATCGTGGCAAGAGTCCATAGACAAATGCGAGAAATAAAACTTTATAACATGAAAGGTGAGCTACTAAGTCGTGCATATACAAAAGGCACTGCTAGTGAAAAAATTCCATCTGGCACGCAGAAAATAAATGTTGCTAGAGGCAGTACCCGCGATAATAATCAAGATAGTTTTTCTGGTTACATGCGTCAACTTGCCATATTTGATACATACCTAAATGATGATATCGTCTCGTCTATTGTAAATGCATTCGCCTTTCAAGATGGAACATTGCCGACCCAAACAAAAAAAATGTTAGGAAATAACCTAGATATAGATCTATGTAGAAAAAAATGTTTGGAGGAACCTCGATGTAAAGCTTTTGCGTTTCAAAATACGATGTTTTGCGATCATTATTATCAATGTGATTGGCAAGCAACAGCTTGGTTTGTTGGCATTGCAACTATTGACGTACACTACGCGCATTATGGAGCAAATTGTCCAGGAACATCTGATAATTCTGGAAACCATTTGTCCGATATTAAAAGCAAATGTGACCATCAATTTTCTTGCGTATATAATGTAAATTCGAACGTTCTTGACGATCTAGCTTCTGGGTGTTCAACGAAGAATTACATTGTGAAGTATACTTGCAGAAATGATGACAATGAACAAGTTGTAACAGTTGCTAGTGATGCTCATGGTAAATCCATTACCCTAACTTGTTCGAAAAAGACTGAAAGTACGGAATGGCACACGTATGAAAGCAAGCGATTTTCAAAAGGCGGTTCAGCCAGCCCTTGTTACGTATATAACGATGAGGCCATCGGAAATAATGCTTTGGCATACAACGAAGATTATACGGTTATGAAAAATCGATTGCATCAACCAATTTGCTTACAGACGGGCGTCATTGAAGTTGACTATCCTTCTCGTCCTAAGGGTTGTTACTATGAAAGTGGATTAGTAGATCATACGCGTACTCTCGAGGCAAATCCGGCATGGTGGGTTGATTGTACTGGTTGCGTATCCACTGGTACTCCCGATGTCGATGATGATATCATATTTGATGTTGCAAAAGTATTGGATAGTAGCAATGTTTTTTGGCATCCAAAAACTGGTGAAAGTAGTACTTTTGAACATTATTTTACCCTAGATCTTGGTTTTGAATATAATATTGTTGGTGTCTATGTACGGGTAGGTACTAATAGAGCAACTGGGGTTAAATTATTTAGCTACATCAAAACATCAGATTCATGGGTTGAAGAATGTAGTAGCGCTTTAACCACTGATGATGCAACCTATTCTTTTCAATATAGGGAATGTCCTAAAATGTTTCAAACACGCAGAATTAAAGTTGCCTTTCCAGCTACGAATACACCTTGGATTTTTGAAATAAAATTTGAGATCAATCCATCGTATCATATAGTGCGTTGGAACCGGCATGAAACGGGAAGCTCTCATGCTTCATCGCGGCCAGTCTGTCGAGACTCTCCACAATCGCGATGTAACTATGAATGGATTCCTGGAAGAGCAAGTTCTGCTTCTTTGTTTCAAATAGGGAATTTGAAATTTGAAAATCATAATTTTAAAAATAGTATATGTGACGATGGAAATTACCATCAGTATACTGTCATACAAGATGTTGAAAAAACTGTTGTAAAATGTGATGGATTGTTGATCTATCAAAATTTTGGAACAACCTCTTTAAACAATAAAAACAATGATATTGTTCTTGGTGCACATTATGATTCAAGCACATTTCATAGTAGAATGCAAGGATCCTTTAGAAATTTTCAAGTTTATGAAAGTACTGATGCTGATACGCGTGGAGGTGCAATTTATGTCAAAAATGGCACGCTGACGTTAGATCGAAGCAAATTTACAGACAACGAAGCATCTAAAGCGGCGCATATCTTTAAAACAAAAGATGGAAAACTAAATTTACATCGTACATTGCTTTCGCCAACGATAACGCTTGATAAATTTCATGCCATAGATAAAATATCGCACAATATCTACCGGACACCAGATATTGTAACTTGCATGATCAAAATTGTAGGTCCGTGTGCAGACTTTCCTGCTTTAGGGGATATAGGTTGGTTCCACGACCACAATCAAGGAGGACCAGATCCAACTACAGAGGCAGCTTGTAACACTCGTAGAGATGCCTGGAGAACAGCTTGTGGTATATTACGCGAAACTGAAATCACTAATTGTTTTGGTACACAATACACATGCCCATTGTCTACCTCCAGTTTCCCGCCGTCAAGAAAATGTGGAACAAGATATGTCGGTGCATACATGAAAGAGAAAAATACATTAGAAAATGCCAGGACAAAAGAAAGATTAGCCCGTTGTTTAACTAATGGTTCGCCGAGTGTGGGTCAGTGTAAACCAGGTCAACCATCTGTCGGGTCCATCTCCAGCTATGTGGACAATGTAAATCCAACTTTATTTGCAGGAATGCCTAAAACCTATGCAGTTGGAGATGTATATATTACTAGTGCAAATTTAGATGGTGATACACTTTACAATGGTCTTTCAGAAATTACTGGCACGACAAATCTATTTGCATTGTACGACGCGAGTAGTGTAACCTGTAGTACGACATGCAGTAATGCAGATGATGTTACTCAATGGAATGATTTGTCAGGCAATGACAGGCATTTGATACCGACGACGGCGACTGGTACAGTTACATACATCACAGATGGTATAAATGGCTTACCGTCTATTAAATTTGCTATTGGTCAATTAGAGACTTCTGCAAACGTACCAACACCAGCAAATCAAATGTTAACCGTTTTCGTATCATTTCATTTTGATGATATGACGGGTGAATGGAATCATTTGATTGGACAGGGAAAGGATCAATATTGGACAGTGCGTAAATATTCCACCACCAACTATTTAACAACACATGTAGAAAATTCTAATTTCCCCAATGCAAAGATAGAATCTGGCAAGGATTATATAGCAGTTGCAAGGGTTGATGGTAAGAAGAAAAGGATGGAAATTTACAATATGGACGGTGAACTTGTCAGTTCTAGCTCCGATATAAGATGGGCTAATCAATATGTTTTAAATTCTGTAACAGATGCCGATACGAAAATAACGGCAGGGTGGTGTAAAGATAAAAGTACTAATCAACATTTCAAAGGACAGATGCGCCAAATTGCAATTTATGATACATATTTAAGTGATACAACGGTTTCACAAATTTTGAATCTCTTTACAGAAAAAGCTGTAATAAATAAATTACCAAACTATGATAATCGGTGGTTATTTCATACACTTACTGGTAATTCTATTGTTGATATGGTATTAGCTGAAACAAATATTGTCGAAGATGAAGCGGGGTTTAAAATAATCGATGCTGGATCGTATGTTTTGACAAATCCTTATCATAAAGACGAGGCCGTCTCTACTTATTGGGCTTTAAAAGATACAAAGTCGATAACAGTTGCTGACAATGTGGAAGGCTTTGGTCTACACAACGTTCAAGCTACTATAGGTATCGGCGTTGAATGTATAGTGGATAATACTGTACTATACTCAGAAACGGTAGAATTAACGGATTCACAGATAAAAGCATTGCAATTTTTATACATACGAGGAACGGGTGTAATAGCAAATACATTTAGTGAATATAGTATATCAATGTGGATAAAGACAGAGGATTCATTTGGTAGCAGATCTTACATGGCAATGTTTTCACTAGCAAGTACACTTAGTAGTAACAATGTTCTTGTCGGTATACATTCTGATGGTAAAGCAGGGATTTACTTTAGTAGTTTTGGAGGAGAAACTTCAACTTCTGTGATAAATGTAGATACATGGCATCATATCTGCGTATCTTACAAAAAAGATGCTGCAGATTCCTTTTTGGCAATTGACGGTGTAAATAAAAAAACATTTTCTAGTAACGTCGATGTCTATAATGACGTAAATACGTTTATAATGTTAGGTCAGGAACAAGACAGTATTGGGGGTAAACTAGATTCCACCCAAGCTTTTGTGGGTCAAATGAAAGATGTGACAGTGTATGATAAGCGTTTATCGTTATCTGAATGTCAACAAGCATCTACCGCGCCTGGAGCATCTAGCTACCCCACAACCCCTATTTATAAATGGAACGAGTTTAGAAAGATAGGATATAAGTTTTATAAACCTTCGAATTATCCAAGGATGGATTATGTTACTAATAATTTGGAAAAATATAGCGATTCTTACATGATGTTGCAACCTAACCCAAGTACAAGTCTTGCATATCAGTATGAAGAATATACTGTGTCAATGTGGATAAAAGTCGACGAGTTTAACACAGGATGTAACGCCGTGTTTGCATTATCAAGTGATGCTGGTGGTGACAATAATTTTTATGTTGGAATTAAACCTGATGGAAAAGCACGTGTCGTTATTACTCATGCTAATACTGTAGATACTTCAGCATCTGAAATAAATAAAAATAAATGGTATCATATATGCTTATCTTATAAAAAAGGAGCTGCAGATTCCTTTTTGGCGATTGATGGTGTGAACAAGATTACTTTTTCTGCCAATTCGTATGTCTTCAGCGATGCATCAACGGTTGTAATGATAGGTGAAGAACCAGATGAAACTGGTGGTAAATTCGATCCGACACAATCTCATATCGGGCGTATAAACGATGTTACAATTTACAATAAGCGTTTATCATTAGCGGAATGCCAACAAGCTTCTACAGCGGTTGAAAGAGATTTTTATCCGGCGATACCAATACATAAATGGTATGACTTTAAAGCAAGCAAACGATCGCTTTTGCAAGATTCAAACAGAATAATTGATAGTGGCGGGTATACTGCTAGCACTTCTGCTTTGTCAATCGATATAGAAAATTTGTTCCCAAGCTTTCAAACGATTGTCGTTCAATTTGAAGCTCAAGTTCGAGAAATTACTACGGATACTATAAATTACGGAAGCATTATTCATGTTGGAGAGTTTAAACTGACAAATACAATATTTCATAATAGTCATTGCAACGATAATCGTTGGCATTCTTATGCGATTATAATTGATTCCGAAAAAACGGTTGTGAAATGTGATGAGATTATAATACATGAAGATGATGGGGAGCATTCCTATGTTATAGCGGAGTCGGAGAGGGATCGTTGCGGTTTATATGAACTTACAAAAGAAGAATGTAAGCATGCAAAAGATACCATGATGTTGGATGGTGGAAGTGGCACGGTCTTCGAGCAGGCAACTAACCTAAATCTACATCCTTCAGGGTGTTCATATTACAATGACAAAAGTGCAGCGAATGGAGATGGGAATCGAATCGTGTGGAATCCTGGAAACAACGGTCAAGACAATGTAAAGAACAGGAGAGTTTGCAAAAAGGCAAGTGGTATCAAATCATCTGATACTCCGACGACGAAATACCAAACATCACGCATTTTATTAGGGGCGCATGGAAGTGATTATGCACAGCCTCAGGTTGGCAAATATTGTAACGATGGCTGGAATGACATTTCTACTACTCATCCTAACTGGCCAAATATTTATACACTGCAAGAATGTCAAAATCTTTGTGCCAAAAATCCTGCTTGTGAAGGCATCTCTTATGGCAAGGCCGGTCAACATTTTCCTGGAAAATGCGTTCAATGTACTGAAGGAATCACTACCATTGCAGCTCATGTTATGTGGGATTTTTATGAAAAGACAGAATCAAATTTTTGTAGAATGAATGGTTCGTTTAGAAATTTCGAAGTACATTCTGCGGAATATGAGTCGATTTCAATTCCAGAAGTATGGTGTGATGAATTATAGATATGATATATATTTTATTTAAAATAAAATAATAACCTCGCGTATTAATATATGACATTTGATGTAATCTGTATAACTTTATACTATTTTATTAGATATAATACGTGATATTAGTATATTTTATATATTATAAAAAAATGTCTTTTTTTTCTTCTTTTTATATATAAGTGAGGATATGTATAATGAAAAAATCCTTTCAATGCTTTCTCTCCCTGGACTCTTTAGGCCTTTTTTATGATATGATTTTCATTTGTGTATATATACATGTATGTGATGATACACGAAAACAAGCAAATATTTCCATCGTGATAACGACATGAAAGTCTCAGATATGCATTGCATCCTTTTGGTTTTGCAGATTTCTTAATTATAATACGTATAATATATATGTATGTATTTTCTTTTTCTTCTTTTAGTTTGTCTTATTTGCAAGTGATATACAATTAAAATAATACTGTTTGACTTTGGCAACGTTCACCATAGTATCCACTGAAACAGCTACAACTTCCAGTTGTAAAATCGCATGTACCACGTCCTGAACATACACGGCCTTGGCTTCTACCTGGACCTCCCAATGGATCGTCTTCTGATGGACATTCACGCAATGAACAATCTGGACCTGCGAAACCGGAATCACATTTACACCCTACACTTCTTCCACTGTCCCATGCACTATCATAAACAGCACCTGAGTTTGGTGTACCAGTACAATCGACACAATCTTTGTCTGCGTCTGGGGTTGCAAATTGAGAACTTACTGCATTATCGTCAGCATTATGTGAATAGTCATCAGCAAGTTGTTTTTGTGTTTGGCATACACCATGTCCGTTACAGTCATTAGGGCATACGGAACGTTGACATGCAGCACCTGCATATCCTGTTGCACAAGAGCAAGTACCAGATTTACGGTCACAGCTACCTCTGTTAGCACATTCTACATGGTTGTCGCCGGAAACGTGGTCGTTGTTTGCTGCTGGAGCTGCTGCCCATGCTCCTGCTCTTGGGCATGTACGTAAGGAGCAATCTGCGCCAGTCCATGCTGGTACTGGGGTGGATCCACCATCCAAATGGGTGAAACATAAGCAACTATCTTTAATAGTTCCAGTTGATGTGGAAGCTGTTTGACATGTACCATGACCAGAGCAACCGTTTGGGCAGTATGCATTTGCTGCACCAAGTACAGTAGCGATTACAACAATGAATGTAGCGGATTTCATTTTTTATATAATAGTTTATAGTTTGTGTCTTTTGTTTTGATCTGAATAGTTCTAGTTATTAATGTGTTTTAAGCATAAATTTGATATCCAGTTTGATGTGTAAGCATATATACATATATATATATATACTTATATTTTTGTGTGTGTGTGTGTATGTATGATAAAAATAGTTGTTAAGATTTTCTTTTTTTGGTCGTTGTTAGTATCAATTTAGAATGCAAATAGCATTGGATAACTTTTACTTACAACAAAATGGCAACCGACTAATTTTTTACTTTTCTATTCTTAACAGTCTTATAATTGGATAAAAATAATGTTGTTTGAAATTTACTTTCGTTCAGTTGGAACTCCACCAATCACAAGCCGTAATTTAATTTAAGCCTTCTATGCTATCTTCATATTATAGAAATGGGTCTTCCATATGTGGTTTGTGGACGGGAACAATTAGCATGTGTCTAGCACCATTTTTCTAGATAGATAGATGTCGAATAAATTTCAACCCTATCGTAAAAAATAAAAGACTGACAGAAAAAATTATACCAGACTTACTTGGTAGTTAATTATGTTTGGATAGTATATTTTTTCACCTAAACATCTTTACCATAGTGATATGATTAAAATCATTATTATATTGATAGTGTTATAACTAAGTATGTAGCGATATTTTTTGGCAAAATGGCTATAAAAATACTGTAGAAAGTTCGTTGATGAAAAACGCATCAATACTGTACCATAGATAACAAGATTTCTGATTCCGCCACTATTATGTCCAGAAAATCTCTTATTATGTCCAGGTGTCTGGACATAGTAAGAGATATTTTCCAGTTCTGCTAGCATGACACAGCGTTAGAGAACTCAGAATACTCAGTTCTTGCTGTTATTATGTCCAGTTTGGGGGACATGATAATTATAATATTAGCACTGGTTCACCTTATAAATACCGGATAGTTTTAATAGTGAATAATTGATAATTGATATGTATTTTAAGGATACTTTATTATTATATGTATTACTTTTAGTAGAATAGCAAGTATAAAAGAAATTATTAGATTTTACAGCAGTTGAGCAGTTATTATACATATAAATATCATTGTATACGAGCGCAGGAGATGCGTAGCAGGGGGATAGCATAAGAATTATACGAGGAGACTTAAAACCATAATAATAAATAATGATGTGTGTGTCAAAGACTATTTATTATTATATATAATAATTAAACAAAAAAATATATTACATATTACACACTTTGTTGTGTATTTGTTGCAATTGTGGTAGTAGAAGTTGTGCTACTTGAATCGACAACATCTGAAGTCGACGGCATTGGCATCATCATATTACTTGCCATGCCACTTGCTGTTGAATTTTCTTCAATATCAAGTAATGGACTAGCATCTGATTCTGTGAATGTTAGTGATGGTAGTGGATAGGACCATTCTTGTTCTCGTTTGGACATGGTGGAAAGATTACACGATGTTCGTAACCGTTTGATAAATGTTGAATCATCTGTACGACGATGCATATGCATATATACTGTGCCGGGCGTAATTTCGTTTAGTTTTCGTTTACGTTTGCGTGAAACTAATGTAGAATTGAAATCAACCCAGGCAGACCGATACAGAACATTAAATAATGTACCACGTTTATACGGATCAGACCTTTCATTCAAGAAACGGTTATACTTCTCTCGATGCTTGATATAAGCAAATTGTAAGAAGCAATTTACTGCTACAATTGCACGCTGGTATTTCTTACGAAAGGCTTTTTTTTTCTTTGCGTTATTTGGATCATCAGTAACATCATAAAAGATATTACGAGCATTACAATCACGCAATGCTGTTTGACGTGTACTGCGATTCGAAAAAACATATTGGCGGACCATTTCTCGAAAATCAGTAGGGAGGCAGTAAGTTTTTGCTACTTTCCATACTCTACCTTTGACACTATTATGCACAAACACATTCAAGTGTACTTGTTGTACATCTGTTGGTGCTGATACACCACTTATATCCTGAATGGTCTTTTTAACAGCAGCTACTGTTGCTTTTTGACCATCTAGTACTAGTTTTTTTAAACATGTGACTAACTCATTTTGATTTGTATTAGCAATTGCAGTACCAGCCCAAGCAGTAGGTACTTGTTGTTGTCCTGGTTGTGTAACAACTTGATTTCCATTGCGTGTACCAGTAAGCAATTTTACAATAGTATCAAGTGTTTGAATGATGGCTTCGTTTTGTTTCTCAATTTTTTCCAGTCTTTGGTATACAACAGAACCACCTTGGCCAGTAGCCTTTATTTGTGTGGTTTCATCTGCAAAATCTGGACCAAGTGCATTTTTCAAATCTTGATGATTTAAAAAATTCCGGTTTAATGCACCAACAACAGAAGAATTTTCACCTAATGTAATTTCCAAGAAATCATAATGATATACTAGTTGTGCTACCATCATCTGGAGGAAACCTTCCATTTCATCAAATGACTCCTCAATGTACTTTCCCTGAAATAGGCTTTTTAGTACATCTGGCTTAAGATTTTGGTCAGGTTTAAAATGCGGTATGAGTCGGGAGAAACTTTTCGTAAAAAAATTACGTCCAGCAAGAATGTTAGCAATCAATTTATCTCCGTGGTCAGCTTGACTAAAATAGCGTTCCAATACATTACCGATGGACCAACCACCACGAAGGAGGATGGTAAAATGCATAGGGGTGCCGTCAGTTCCTGATGCAGCATATGTCGCAGCAGATTTTCTCAAAGAATGAGTGGCTATTTTTGCTTTAGACAGCCCAACAGCCTTGAGTGCTTCTTTGACACCAGGATCGTCTAAGGCCTCACTAATTGCCTTACTGTATCCACTTTTAATTGATCCACCTTCAAATAATTGTAAGTTATCAATATTTTTGTTCAATAAATTTACAGCAAGAGCCAATACACAACAAACAATTGGATTGACGGGATTACTTGCAATATGAACAGTATTTGCTGTTGATGTCGATTTTTTTCTTTGAGTTTTACGGTGTGTATATAAAATAGTTAACATATCATTATCAAAGCTAAAACTAGTAATATTTATTTTTGTTATGTCAACACTACGACTCATCAAGTTCCACTGTAAGAGGAACATAAGCCAATATGTTACATCAACACTCAACAAATATGTAGCAATTGCTAAATATACAGACCAAGGAACAGCAGATGTTCCTTTGCTATCCCACCCAGCATCATCCTTTTGATCTTTCAATTCATTATTCAAACCTTGATAAAACTTTTTGATGTTGGATGTTGCCTGCTGTGAATAGTCCATTGGTCCAGAAGATACTTCATTCAAACGTAATAGTAAACCTGAACGAAGATGATCAAAGTAAGTTTTACCAAAATGTCCTTCTGGCCAGAAATGTGTATCTCTTTTCCATAGAACATGAACAAATAAAATATTCTTATCAATATCAACATTTTCCATATGTTTGACAAATTTTGCTTTATCCGGGATATCGAAATACCGTAAAGGCGCATTATTTGGTGTCAATAATGTTTTCCTTTCGTCATTGTCAGCAACATTGTCTCCATTTGGGAAGATATTAAAGTACCAATCTGCAAAGCCTGCTAAGGCTGTATGATAATCACTTTTGATTCTGTTTTTTACTACAGATGATGGAGTTGATCGAGGAGGCATGTTAAAGTATAATTGTATGCTACAAACTTGATATAATAATATAATAATATAATATTATATTAATACGAACCGTTTGTATGTTGCAGTAAACATGTATGCTTTACATGTTCATTGACTATTTCCTATTCCTCTTGTTCTTGCTTATTGAAGAAATAAATACTTGTAATTATTTTCATTGGCCATAATCCTTTACCTTCTACCTTCATCAAAACTTCGTCTTTCGTTTTGATAGGGCCGAAGGCCCTGATACCAGAGTTGCATGGAGAGCGAAGCTCTCCATGCTATTCCCATTGTGTCCAGTAAGCTGGACATAGTAAGAGATATTTCCTGGACATAATAAGGAGTGAAAGATGAATGGTATGACCATGTTAGCTATACCGTGGATAATAATAAAGGCTGGATAGGCGTATATAGTATATAGGTGATGAGAGACGCAAACATGGATATACTATTCTTTATATCTAATAGCTATTAGCGAGCTAGCCAGCTAGCTAGGAGCTAGCTACTAATAGCTATTACTTTGCGATACGTAAAAGTAATGTAGAATGAAAAAGGCTGTTTCCAAAGAACATGCATAGCACAGCACTATATTAAAATAGGCTTATATACCATTATAGTATAAAATACCTTAATGCTCTAATTCTGACTAACTAAAAAAACCAAAGAGAAAAACAGACGGTGTGTGCCGTGTGCCAGTGTGCGACGCGTCGTTGCATGCTGGAATGCCCAGGGCATGTGGGCATGCCCAGTCTGTCCATTAATTACTTACGGAAAATTTAGCACTACATAGCACTAAAAACAAGATTTCAGGTGAAAATATTTTCCGTAAGTAAATGCATTATTTCTATACCTTGGTTTTTTAATTATGGAATTATATAGTCAAAATATAATATTATTAATAACTATAATAATAATATATTTGTATCAAATTATGTATCGGATATTTATTATAATAATTTTAAAGTGATAAAATCCTGGAATTTTGGGCATGAAATCATGATTCTCGGATTTTCATTTTTCATCAAATTGATTTCATGCCCAAAATGCCAGGATTTTATCATTTTATTAATTAATGGACAGACTGGGCATGCTGGGCATGCCTAGAGAGGATCCGACCCCCGCATGCCCAGCATGCCCAGCATGCAGAAGACGACAAAAACGTTATTTATAAAAAAAATAGTAAGAAAACAAAAATATGTACAGTATTTTATGTATACGACTACATACAAAGATAAAATAGAAAAAGGGAGAAACTATTCATACAACCAACTCTCTGTTATTATTAATACAATCATCATTATTAACAATTTGTTTACTTAGTTGTTTTAATAAAGCATGTCTAATCGATATGAGAATGGTAGATATAATAATTGGGAATATGATGATAATAATAATAATAATTTCAATAATGAATTAGATGAAGAATATGATATCATGATGAGAAAGTTAAAACATTATTTACCACGTTCAAAATCATTATCGCCACGGTAGATAGTTTGCGATATAGCCAAAGTTTACCAGCGCTTCCACCAGCACATAATAGTGTTGCTAGTGGTGGCTCTGCGTTACCGAATGACTTCATAGGTGTTGGAAATTATCGCCAAAATCAAGACTTTCCTATATTGACAAATGATGGCAGGCAAACAACACATGCATTACAAATCAACTTTAACAACAAAGTGCCATACTATTAACTATTTTAGATGAATTTATGAATGAACAATATTCCATCAAATTAACAAAACCACTTTTTGAAAAATTATGGGTTGATAATAATACCTTTCGATTTAATGGTAAACATTTAATTCGTAACATGAATTATGAAGGTAGAGGAGGAGGTATAAATGAAGAACAAGAGAAGCAATGGGTGTTGCAATAAAATTATATTATATATATGTGTATACTCTGTATATATTAATTATAATATATCATATTATTAATACTTTAATATTTTCAATATTTATTACGCATAATTTTTTAATTTTTTAATTACAACAGCTACCACCAGGTGGTAGTGCTATTTATATGGTAGTAATGAGGAACTAGAAACAAAATAACAAGCACACAACAACAAAACAAAAAAAAATAAAAACACATACAACAAAGTACAAATACAAATATGCTTAGCTACTGTATCTAAATAAAAATTAGTATACATAGATACAAAAAAGTAACTTTATCCACATCAACGGTGACATACATACAGTATATATATATAAAAAACAGGAAATATATATTTATTTATACAGAATAATAACAACACTAATAATAATGAATGAGGGTAAGAAGCATATAGAAGTAACAAATCCATTACATACAAAGATACCAAATATTCAACACAATCATGTTGTAAATAATAATAAAAGCAACACGGACGAGAAAAATCGTAACTCATGGATTGACATGGAAGAGTTAAATACAATACCAACACTTGTCAATAAACGTACAACCATTTTATTATTAGGAAATGTCAGTGATTTAGATCAACAAATATATTCTAATATAAAATATGGCCAGAGGCTTGTTGGAACTTTTGGTGTAATCGCTGTGATTTTTTTTATTATAAATGGGGCTACAAGCATTAGCGCTAATGGTAAAGATATCTTGTATTGGCTTGCAATAATTTTTGGGGCAATGACTGTGTTATCTTTTTTATTGATATATTATAAGAATTTTTCATTTGCAATATTTTTACGCCTTTGTAGACAATTAAATGTAGTTGTAATTATCATTGCAGGAATATTTAATTTAATTATTGAATTTTTCTCAAATAATGTTTATAGTGCTGCATTGTAAGTAAATGTTATATATCCTCACATGTTTATATCTTTATAATAATAATGGAAATTCTTTCTAACATATAAACATCACACATATATAATATATTATGATGGTACAAAATAAACAAAGTGGACTTGTATATTTTTTATGTGTAGTAGCATTTATTTTATCGGATTCGATGAAAGTGAAAAGTAGAAATTTTACGTTACTAGTCGGAACCATGTTTATAGTAATTAATCTTTGGAATATATATACTCGTGTATTTGGTACGGTGGATTATAATGTTGCACTTGCACGATATACAATTAATGGTAAGAAAATTATCCTTTGGAAACGATCGGTTCAACGATCAATATTTCTCCATGTTCTGTTATTTTCAATGAGTGGAATGTATACATTAATCAAAGATAAGAAAATGGAATTATTAATGTTTGCAACTGGAAATATATATCGGTCAACTGGAATAGGAATTGTTGAAAACCCATCTACCACCATTGATACTGCAGAAACAATTGATGACGATGATGAAGATAATAATAAGAAGAAAATTCAATCAAATACTACTAATAATATAAATAAACGTAAATCTATTTTATTATTAGGAGAAGAAGTAGAAATTGATGATAGTCTTCAATATAGAGTAAAATGGGGACAAAGAGCTGCTGGTGTATTTAGTCTTACTTCATTAATTATTTGGAATTTTCTTACATTTGATTCATATTTTGAATATGGGATATATCTTTTTTTTACATTTTTATCATTAAGCAGCTTGTGCACGGTATATTATAAGAATGTATCGTTTTCAACAATCAAATATTTAAAAACAGAAACAAATGTAATTGTTATCCTTGGAATGTCCTTTTGTAATGAAATTGTAGAAATTGTTCGACCAAGCACACCATTTTCCCCAATTTCAGGAATTATGTTGATTTTAATTGTTATTGCATTTCTGGTGAACGATGCAATCAAAAAAAAAAGTAGAGCCTTTGTTTTGATTATTGGTATTATATTTATGTTAATTTTATCTTCCAATGTTTACCATTTAACATTTGGTGATTGGGGGCTTGATGAAAATGGAAATCCAACAAAAATTATTATTGAATACACCATTCAAAATAAAAAGTTTATAATTGATAAACGTTCTTCGCAACGAGGTATGTTTATTCAAATGGTATTGTTTTCCTTAAATGCAATATGGATCATGATTATCGACAAAGACATGAAATTGATGTTATTTGCAACTGGTAATCTTTATCGCCACACTGGGACAGCTATGCCATTTGTGAAAGATGAGACCTTCACTTCAAGGGTTGAAAATGAAACATAAAGGAGTTTAAGAGTTTTTTATTTTTTATCATACTCGTACATTCAATTATTTCTTATCAAATGTGTGAAAATTATAATTTGTAATTTTTGTTGTGTGCTACTTTTCTTCCTGCACGCTCTTCTTCAATTCGCTTACTACTTATTAAATAGCTATTTATATCCAAAAGCCCACATTCAGCATCGCAGCCAGGCAAGCAAAAGGCAAGCAGCGAGGGCAGCCCAGAGTTTGGTATTGTGATTAGTATAAAATATACAACTTTTTTCCTATTTAAATTAAAAATCGTGCAACTTGCACTTTAAACTTTAATATACCCGGTACTTGGTACAGTATTCGTTTTACAAAAGCAACAATACACGCTTCTTATGCTGGTGGTAGATCTATGTGTACATAGATCTACATATATTAGCTTATGTACACATCTAAAAATGTATATACATATAGTAGACGACTGTTAAAAAGATTGTAGTACAAATATATAATATCGGGTTAATTCATTAGAAAGTTAATTAGCTACAACCATTATACGTTTATACATCACGCATAAATAATTTATATACAGATCAAATATATTCCGATATACTATTATATACTATGCAAGGCACCACGTGTTTCAATTCTCATTCGGATACGTATCTCTTTACATATATCTGTGCATCTATCTATTTTCTTCATCCATCATCTATACATGTAATTTATGTGTATTTACGTGTAAAATGGAGGTGTAGTGGCTGAAAACTGCAATGGTATGTCCATGTATTTGGAAAACCTCATGGCACATGCCACAACGTTTTTCTAGTGATCGATGTGCAAAAAATGTAAAACGAAAATCGATTTTTGATGTGAAAAGGAATGTTATTTAGTTTAAGGTAAAATTAGAAAAGAAAACAATTCCAAACAATCCAAAAGTAAAATGATATATTACTAATTAACTTCAATTTGCCTGGCCCTTCTTTTTTTTTCACTTATCAACACTCACGAAAGAAAAATGAAAAACCAAAATACACTCTAAAAACACGAAAATACAATTTAACTCTACAATTTCAAGCAAGTGTATCACATTAAGTTAGTTTAAGACATATATATCAAAATCTTAGAGTTAAATTACATCGTCAAACATATATATCACTTTTTTGTTTTTCAGCGTACGTCTATATTAACCATTTACACGAAATTATGCTATTTTTCTGTCTATAAAAGTACAATGTATCGTTCTCACATTAAATGGTAAATATTTTTCAGGGCGACAAGGAATACATTTCGTATGGTGTTCTGACCGATTGGGATTCCATTCATACATGTCAGGGAAGCCCCAGTTGGATTTGGTACAAAAAATATTGATAGGAACAATATTTTGTAAGTGGTGCTGTCAATCATCAAAATCTACATTTGTTGTATATATAGCATATTGTCTCTATTCAATAAAATTACAACGGTTTGTATATATTATATATAATATAATTTATACGTAAATAAGATCAATAAACATATTTATAAATAAAGATATGGTGTCGAATACGCTTAAATATATCATAGAAGATGAAGCGACAAATTTTTAGAAGGTAAAATTAAATACGTTTTATAAAAATGATAAAATAGTATATATTGAATTAACTTTAATTTCTTTATATATTACACAACCTATTAATATTTAGTATATATACATGTTAATGATCACACACACAACGACACATATTAAATATTGTTTCTGTATATATTTCTTCTACCAAATCAAAATATAAGTCTTCTAACATGTATGATGGATGTTTCAATCATCCATACCACTTTTTTTTGCACTATCTCTTGTGACACATCTAGATTCACCAGACTTTCCTTTTGAATTTACCTTTTTTCTCTTTTTTAGGCATAATTTCGTGTAAATGGTTAATATAGACGTACGCTGAAAAACAAAAAAGTGATATATATGTTTGACGATGTAATTTAACTCTAAGATTTTGATATATATGTCTTAAACTAACTTAATGTGATACACTTGCTTGAAATTGTAGAGTTAAATTGTATTTTCGTGTTTTTAGAGTGTATTTTGGTTTTTCATTTTTCTTTCGTGAGTGTTGATAAGTGAAAAAAAAAGAAGGGCCAGGCAAATTGAAGTTAATTAGTAATAGTAAAATTATGACGAATTACTTTATAAAAAAGTATAAAAAATGAGAAACGTGAAATTTGTATGTGAAATTTGATGATGCAGATTCCCTTATTTACTCATCAGTACTACCACAACGCGCACATCCCACGGAAAAATTATTGAAATTATAAGCTCCTGGGAGCTCTTGTGGTGCCTTGCATAACAATATTAATCCTTTTTCTACTAAATTCAATGAAATCTTTTATCGCTGTAAACTTGCAAGACTAAGATCCTATTATTTAAAATAGTGGAAAAAAGTGTCAACATATGAAAAAAATAACACTATTCATAATGGATGTTGGCGTTCTGGAGTAATTTATAACCACACACATTTTTGCACATGATGCACGTTGCACATCATGTATTTTATAAAACTAGATAAGAATATCTTTCTATTTCGATAAGGATTAATATATATACACTGTAGACATTTCAGAAACGAAATAATATTTTTACTTATTTGCAAATTGAAAAAAAAAGAATATAATAACAACAACTGCGACAAGAACAACGATACTGTTTAATATACATATATACATACACATAAATAGCATATATAATGAAATATTTAATATTAATTGCATTAGTAGTAACAAGTGTACCTATGCTGGCATATGCTGGTTCCAATACCAAATCAATTAAATGGCTTGGTGAAAATGCAGAAAAAGAAGGTGTAATAACGTTAACATCTGGATTACAATATAAAGTTCTCCAAACTGGTAGTGGACAAAGTCATCCAACTGTGGATAGTTCATGCTCATGCCATTATCACGGTACATTAGTCGATGGTACTGTATTTGATTCTTCCTATGACAGAGGTTCGCCAACAAGTTTTGCTCCAAATCAAGTTATCAAAGGCTGGACAGAAGCAATGCAAATGATGGTTGAAGGTGATATTTGGGAATTATATATCCCATCTGACTTAGCTTATGGTGATCGTGGATCTCCACCAAAGATTGGTGGTGGTGATGCACTTATTTTCAAACTTGAAATGATCAAAATCAATGGTGATAAAGTTCCAGCAAACAGATGTGATCCAGCAGATCCAAAAGGATGTTCAGATAAAGAAAAAAAATATATTGCAAAACAAGAGAAAAAAAATTTGGATTCCGCTGGTCTTGAAAAAGAAATTGCTAGACTTGAAAAAATGTCAGCAAAAAAAATGAAAGCATCATTAACTGGTTGGATTAATCAACGTAAAGCAATATTGAAAAAAATGTTGGATGCAAAGAAAAGTGAATTGTAAAAGAAGAGGTTTGTAAATCATATATACGAGACGTATATTTTTCTCGGTTTTTCCAATTTAGGGGAGAAGAGGAGAAAGTGCGCATGTTTAAAGATTTTAATATACACTTCATAACATACACAAGTAAAAACAAAAAAAAGAGTGTAAAATACGAAGTTCGTATAAAATATATTATAATATTTCTCCCTATAAAAATAAATTTATATTAAAAAACAACACATACACATCCTCTTCGTATTATATCTAGATATATAATATATACGAAAGTACATATATGCCATTTCACGCGCGTGTAAAAGTATTTTTATTCCTTGACAACCATTTCATCCATTCGTTCTTCTTCTTTATCATCATCCGCTATAACATTTTTTTTCGTTTTATCATTACTTGTACTACCAGATCTAATTTGTTTTTCATCTTTCTTATTACTATTATCAACATCATCAATTTCTTCACCATCCACACCAACACTAATTCTACTCATATCAACTGGGTATATCCATCGTTGATATAAAAATATAAAAAAGACAATATCATCTCGAAAACATGATAAACGATGTGCAGTTGGCATTTTTATAATAAAAGCAAATAAATCATCTATAAATGTATTTAATGCTCTATACATGAAAAATTTCCATGGTAAATGTGCAACGGATTTCAATTTATAATTAATAAATAATTGTGGTGTCATGATAATAAATCCAAACGTATAAACAGCATAAACAGCACTGGAAATAAACCATGAATAATACGAGGTATGGCCTTGACAAAATGCGGAATGTATAACAGAACCTATGACTAATGGATATAAGATTTCACCTAAATATACACCTGCCATATTATCATAAAATTTTGTTTTTTCGACTGCATCTTGTTCCTCTTTTAATGATTCTTTTAATTTCTTTATTTTATCATTGTGTTTTTTCTTCAATACTTGATCGTCTTTTTTATTCTTCTTCTTTTCCTTGTTGTTGTTACTATTATTATTATTAGTAGTAGTAGTAGTAGTATTCCCATCATCATCCGCTTTTATTTGTGCTTCTAGTGTATTTTCTGTAAGTGATTTTGAACATAACATTTTTTGTACTTTCCAAATTTGTAATATAACACCAAATGCAGATGGAATTAAAATAAGCAAAGAACCTTTTTCATTTTGTAAATATGCTATTACAACTATTTGACAGATTAATGATGTTACTTGTGATCTTGCTGATAAACCACGTTTGCTTTTCAATTTTCTCCAAAAATCAATATCAGATTTAAATGCTAAGACATCAAATAATGTATGTAACAACGTAACAACTAGCGTTACCAACAATAAAGTTGGGTGTGTTTCCGTCAACATGGATCTCATTTCATCCGATTCTTTATCTCTTGCACCCATGTTTTGATGTAACATTTTAAATGATTCTTCCATTTGCAATCCCATTTGCCATCGTCCGATACCAGATGGTTCGAATGTAATCTCCAACGGTAAAACTTTTACTGTATTATTTAATGGAATGTACTTATCCGATGTTAATCCAACACTATCGACGAATGTAAATGGTAAATATTCATATTCTTTAATACGCATTTTATTTGCAATTAACGGTGGTATTTGATTTTCTGGATATTTTGTAAAATCTGTTACAATCTTAAACGAAAGACTTGGTGTCCAATGTGGTTTTCGTTCATTTGCAGATAATATGCTACTACTATTATCAAATATTGCAGGTTTTTCCAAAGATAATGTTGGATCACCACAAAAAAATGATGAATCGTCCTCGTCGTCGTTTTTTCCTTCTTCTGCTGCTGATGATCCAAAAAGAAGAAGTTGTGAATAATATGGTAGTGGAAAGGAAAACAGCCGATGTAATTTTTGTGTTTTTATATATTCACGGTTTTTCCCCATGAAAAATGAATAATGTTTTACATAATATGGATTGTGGTTTTTACTACGGGTATTTGGTGAATATCCATGTTGATAGACCAAACCATGTAAATATGATTTTCCTTTTATCATTTTTTTCCATAGTTTACTTGATACAATATTTTTCGTTAAATTTACTTGATTTTTAATAATCGAATCTTCACCATATATAAATTTAATTCTTTCTTTTTTAAAAATAAAATAATGCTTTTTTGATATTGTATCATGATCATTTTTATAGTTTTTTTTCAAAAGTACGTCGAGCGACTTTCCATCGATAGGGTTTTTATCTACTGATAAATAAAATGCAACGTCAATTAAACTATTTTCTTTCCATAATGATGTATAAAGCTTTGGTTTTTTTCCAGTCCTAATTAATGGAGTATCATAATCAAATCCACCTAATCCACCTGGCCATATTAATGTTACGAGCGTTTGTGCTAATACAATTACATATAGTAAAAATATCGATAGACTTACACATGTAAATGAACATTGTTTACAGCACATTTTGTGTGTGTTTAAGATTTTCTTTCTACCTGGTTCTTCTTGTTTTCTTTCTGGCAAATGTGTCTTACTTTGCTGATATATATACACGCGCATACATGTTTCAATATGTCTATAAATGCAGAAGTCAATTTTATATAAAATATCTTTTTTTACATTGTTGTAATTTTATTGGAGTGTCGCGGTTACTCCTCTTCGTATATAATATGCACGTAATATTGGCTAAGCACTATATTACCATAGGAGTATCATTAGAAATCGCATATTTTCCAACAAATTTCATCATTTTCATCATTTTCAACCTAAATTCTTATATTTCATTGTTTTGATGATGGATTTTTCAATTCATTACATGAAAACAAAGGAAAAACATTGAAAATACCTTTTTAAACTTAGGCTCCACTAGTATACCATTTTTACTATCAATTGGCAAAATAATTTTGACATTTCACGTTTTCAGAAATTAGGGATAGCAGAATTTTAAGCATCGAATTTTTACATTAAAATTTGTACTTGACTAAATTATTAATTTACAGAAATGACTAAAATAAA